>CAUYQU010046615.1:0-41232 GCA_963574635.1 Cheracebus regulus
TTCTTCCCATTTTTGTGGATTTATCCACCTGTCGTCTTTGTAATTGCCGACTTTCAGATTGGGTCTCTGAGTGGACATCCGGCTTGTTGGTGATGAAGTTTTTTCTGTTTCTTAGTTTTCCTTCGGGGGGTGCCCCTTCCCTACAGAGCTGGGCCTTACCGGGTTCAGCTGTGCTTGTTCTCAGTCCTCAGTGCTTCCAATTGCTGTTCTCCTTGTGGGGATGGGACCGGCCGAGCCCGACTAAAAGGGCATCCAGTCCCGTACACTCCGCACCAAGAAGCGCCGCGCCGGCCAAAAGAGTCACGCTGGCGACCCGTGTGGCTCCTTCGCCGGGAATCTCCAGGTCTGTGGGAATCAAAAATTCGTCTGCAATTGCGGCATCCACTCGCTCTCTGTGCTTTCACTGTGAGCTACAATCCTGAGCTGCTGCTATGCGGCCATCTTGGATCTCTCTCCGCCCGGTGATGAAGTTTTTCTGTTTCTTAGTTTTCCTTTGGCGGACGCCCCTTCCCCACAGTGCCGGACCTTCCCGGGTTCGCTGTGCTTGCTGTGAAACTCTCAGTCCTCAGCGCTTCCAATTGCTGTCTTCCTTGTGGGGATGGGACCAGCCGAGCCTGTCAGTCCCGTATACTCCGCACCGGGAAGCGCCACGCTGGGGCACCGGCAAGCGGCGCCGCGCTGGGGCAACAGCAAAACAGTCATGCAGGCCAAAAGAGTCGCGCTGGCGACCCGTGTGGCTCCTCTGCCGGGAATCTCCCGGTCTGTGGGCAACAAAAATTCGTCGGAAAGTGCATCGTCCACTTGTTCTCTGCACTTTCACTGGGAGCTACATTCCTGAGCTGTTGCTAATCAGCCATCTTGGATCTCTCTCCCGTGTGTTGCTTTTAAGAGACAAGGTCTTGCTATGTTGCCCAAGCTGGACTCCAACTCCTGGGCCCAAGCATTCCTCCCATCTCAGCTTCCCATGTAGTTGGGCTTATAGGGATGTGCCATCTCACCCAGATTTATGTATGTATTTTAAGAGGCCTTATTCAGAATGGCTCTAATGATGAGCATATCCAGCATCTAATCTTAAAGGAGAGAACAGTGTAAGAGGTATTTGTGTGCTTGTTCCATGCTCTCAAATTGCAAACCCTCAAAGTACAAAGAAATCTGGTAGATTTGACTTACACCTATGTACATATCTGTCTGTTCTGGTTTTAATCCACTTACTGTATTAATGCATAAGCAACCTGAAGAGAAAAGAAAAATGTCTCCTTAACCAGTGGAAAGTTTCAATTACAACTAGCTAGCAACCTCCTACAGCCTTCGTGGAAGTGATAAAATAAGACTTTTCAAATAATTTAGCTTTTAGACAAACTTGCAAGTAAAATGAGAGATTTAATGTACTTGAGTGATTATTCAAAAGAGAAATAAAATCTCTGAAATTGCCAAAATTTTTAGTCTCCCAAACATGTACTTATTGTCACCAAGATTAAAAGAGGAAACACTCACCGAGTTATATCTTATTCAATTTTGTATGTATTGCAGCAGCAGTATGATTATATATATATGCTTGAATCACTAATAAGATGAATAACCATGTTAAATAAGCTAAGTCATTTTGTTGAATGGTAAAGTCACTCTACTTTTTCAAGGAAGGAATTTGATTTATTTTAAGTATAAAATGGCATTTTTGTAAGGATGTCAGACTTAGTCACTTTACAATCAATTGAAAAGTTATTACTATTTGGTCAATTGTATGTTTTCAGCCAAATATAGGTTTACATATTTATTTCCTAAAATTTCTCTAAAATTTTGTTAAGAATTAGAATACATATTTTGTATTCTTAATAAATGCATACACTAGCCCTAAAGAGAAGAATACATTTTTCAGAAAAATTATTTCTGTAATAATAGTAAGGTTTATAAAATACCAGATAACTGATTTAATAGAACTATAACAATCACAACAGTAAGAATTGTTTTAAAGAAAGCACATTAAATATGCAGTATTTTTTCTAAATTATTTATTATACTTTAAGTTCAGGGGTACATGTGCAGAATGTGCAGGTTTGTTACATAGGTATACACATGACATGGTGGTTTGCTGCATCCATCACCCTGTCATCTACATTACGTATTTCTCCTAGTGCTATCCCTCCTCTAGTTCCCCACCCCTGACAGGCCCCTGTGTGTGATGTTCCCCTCTCTGTTTCCATGTGGTCTCATTGTTCAACACCCACTTACGAGTGAGAATATGCAGTGTTTGGTTTTCTGTTCTTGGGTCACATTGCTGAGAATGATGGTTTCCAGCTTCAACCATGCCCCTGCAAAGGACATGAACTCATCCTTTTTTATGGCTGCATAGTATTCCATGGTATATATGTGCCACATTTTTTTATCCAGTTCATCATTATCGGGCATTTGGGTTGGTTCCAAGTCTTTCCTATTGTGAACATTGCCACAATAAACATACGTCTGCATATGTCTTTTTAATAGAATGATTTACACTTCTTTGGTATATACCCAGTAATGAGATTGCTGAGTCAAATGGTATTTCTATTTCCAGGTCCTTGAGAATTTTCCACACTGTCTTCCACAATGGTTGAACAAATTTACACTCCCACCAACAGTGTAAAAGCGTTCCTATCTCTCCACATCCTCTCCAGCATCTGTTGTCTCCTGACTTTTTAATGATCGCCATTCTAACTGGCATGATATCGTACCTCATTGTGGTTTTGATGTACATTTCTCTAATGACCAGTGATGATGAGCTTTTTTTCATATGTTTGTTGGCTGCATAAATGTCTTCTTTGAGAAGTGTCTGCTCAAATCCTTCACCCATTTTTGGATGAGGTGGGTTTTTTCTTGTAAATTAAAGAAAACTAAAATTAATCCTTTGTTAAATACACTTTTTAACACAATGTTTTGTTTTTTGAGATGACCACTGTCCGCTATACAAATAAGAACCCAAAGAGAGATCAAACCTGGATTGCTACAAAATATCTCTATTTCTCATTAGTGCAAGAGGACAAATAAGAACAATGGAACTAGAATAGAAATGAGAGCCAAATGCACCGTAGTTCTTTAGGAACTGGAAACATCAGGAAGATATTAGATAATTATAGATTTTTTTCTAGAATTTTGCAAGAACCCAGTTTCACAAATGCCAACTTTATAAGAAACTGAGAATTGTTGATTTTCACTTTGAATATATTCTATATATTACCAAAATATTTATTCATATTCAGAAAAAGGCAAAGAAAACATTAGAGAAATAATTTCCAGATCCTGTATCTATTACTTGGAAATCTTCATTATCTCTTTGTGCTTATTTCTATACCCCATTCAAGAGAGAATCAAGATCACAAGCACGGCTATGCTTAAAATGAGGCCTTTAAAGATTTTTTCCTACCTAAATTTTAAATCAAACACTATTACACTAGTTTGTAAATAGATATTACAGTTCTTAGCTGAGGAAAAACAACATAAAAAGAAAGCTTATGCGTTAACAACTTACTGAAAAGAATATGTATTTCCTTCAATCAGTAAATATCTACTGATATTAGTTTTCAAACAGGAAAAAATACTAAACACAACACACTCAATTTTTTAAAAAGTTAAACACAAAATACCTATTAAGACAGAGTTTTCATTCCTTCAGCTAACTCTGAAAATGGAAATATAAGATTTTCACTATTTTACTCTTCAATGGGAGCAAAAGACACTTAGAATAACAACAAATAGTCACTTAATTTACACAACAAATGCAGAATCTTTCATATCAACCATGATTTCAGTTCCCCAGAGGTAACTGTCTTTCATCATATACAATTATTAACTCACTTCTGAAAGTCTAAACTGTCTAAGAAAGTGTGCATCCTTTTGGACAATACTATGGAAAATAAGCCTATTGCTCATCCAGACCACATTTAAACTGTCATGATAACACTTGAAAATCATAAATATTAGTCACAAGACTGGAGATCACTTAGAAGTTTCCAAAGCCTACCTATAATTCAGAGAATATACTTTAATACAGTTGGCATGAATTAGCTACTGTACTTGTACACCCATCTGGTTAAAATTGTATAAACCACAGTCAGCATAAAGTGAAAATAGATGCTACATTTCTCAAAAACATCTGTGAATTTTTCATCTTTGAATTAGACATTATGAAGATAGTATTTTTACAAGATAGATAGGCTTAAAAAATTCCAGTATTACCAACCCTTGTTCCAAGAGTATGACAAACCAATAATGTGGATTTTTAAGTTATCTTTGAATAGTTACTAGATTCTTATCTTTCCTTGTAAACACTGATACATCTCTATTTACATTGTTTTCCTGGAGAATGTCTAAATAATTTGATACACATACTCTCGATGTTCTGACCTAACTTCTCAATTTTTTCCAGTTTAATTATATTTTTAGTTTAAGTTTGTCAATAGTACAGGTATGTAGACACTAGCATAAAGTGAAAATAGATGTATCACAACTAACACATAGAGAAAACTTAGAGACAACCAAACTTGCTTAGACCTGATTTATAAATTATGTCTGTGATTTGTAAATCATAAATATAGTCATAGGGTGTCTGGAAAATGTGCCTTGTTTAAACTGAAGCTTGAATTTCATTTTTCTAATCATTTATGTTCTTGATTCTACAGAGGAGTGACTTTTTAGACGTTTTCTTCAACATTACAGGGGAGAAACAGTAAGGATACATAAAGAGAAGGTTGCAATAAGGTTAAATTCATAAAGGAACAATTATCATTTGTGAGAAGAAATGTTAGAAGAAATGTGAGAAGAAACTGACCATCATGTTGGCAAAAGTATCTTAGTAAATAAAAGTATATTTTAGAGAAATAATCTTTTTCCACCAATAATCTTCCTCTGGTTTTCACCATGGAACCTCAAGTTCTTTACTTTTTATGGATGTGAGAAGAAAATTTTTTAAAAATCAGGGCTATGAAAAACTTTTAAGAATGGTCTGTTTTAGTTTTTATAAAATTGGGAATAAAACAAGAGCAGAAAAATAACAAGGCATCCGATGACCATTATAACTAGCATGACCCTCTGCTGAGATTTTTGTATGCATTAAAATTAGTGATGGGCAAACAATTCAAAATAACTTGATCCCATGCTCTGAAAGCTATGACAGCACTAATTTTTGAAGTATAAGATAGTTCTGTGAATTTAAAAATTCATTCATTTTCTTATTTTACTCTTACATGTCTGTAAATAAGTTCTGGCTACAACTAGAAACAAGTTCATTTAATTTTTCTTAGTATGCCTAACATTAGCACAAAATTATTTGCCTCATAACCAGCATGTTTTGAAACAGAAGATTTTTGAATAAGATGTTGCTGGATTCATCATAGTCCTTAAGAGTCCTAACAGAACTCTCTTGAATGATAAGAAACATGACATTTAATCTAAATTCAAATACTGCACCTTTCTAATATCTTTTACTACTGACAAGTGAAATTTAAAGCATTTACATTTTAAAACCAGAAGTTTGTTTTAATTAAAAATTATCAAGAAAATAATTCAGTCCTAATCTTCTACCAAAAGTTCATTTTTATGCTAAAGGACTGGCAGTGTCACCCATTTCCTCCCAATCCTCTTACCACAGCACACTGATTTTCAGTATATCCCAAAGAGCAAAACATACTGGCATTTCTCTGACATAAAAAAAAGTCTAAAGCATCTCACATGGATAAGAGTTTTCAATACTTGATGCACAATAACTTCAATTGGGAAGAGCATGTGTTTACAAATGCAGAATAGCATTCAAGACTGCTCATCCACGATTTTTAGTGTGCCGTTAAACAAATTCTTTGACCTTATCTACTATGCCAGAAACAAAAAAAAAAGTCTCCTAAAAAATGAGTTCATTTTTAAGGAAAAAAATGACATGTTTATAGAAATAACAGTGATGTCTGGTTTTAAAAATAGGACAGTCTATCTTGAAAAGATATGTTTTGAAAAGATCCTTTCGTATTGTTTTTGTTTATGTCAAAGGGATGATTAGAGCCCCAGTAAATGGGAACCTCCCAGCAGAGGGTAATAGAAGGCCAGCAGCCCACATATGGCCTGCAGCTTGGGGGATTTCTCTCAGTGTTCTGCCAGAGATGGGACTGCCCAAATGGTTTCTCGCCTAAGTCTGAAGTCATAAACTGCAGGACCAGCCATGCCAGAACTGGACCCAAGGGTATACAGAGTCTTTGCTGATGGGAAACAATGACTGCTTCCTAAGGAAGCCACAGCTGCTTTCCTGAGAGACACCCCAGATGCCTGAATTTCCCTTACTTTCCATTTTTGACTACCTGTTCTGGCAACAGTTCCAACAAAGGGAGAGGCAGGCAGCAGGCACCCAGCTGTTTTCAATAAGCCTTGGCAACATAGGTACTGATTACATAAACACTACGAACATTCAAAGAACATATTTTCTAGCTTTCAAGCTAGAAAACAAGGTGTGAGCCTGTATCCACACCCCACCTCTTCCACTCCAAATGATGATGATGATGACAATCACTTAATTATTAAAGCAAAGATTATGAAAGAAAACATATCAATTGCTGAGAAAGAGCTCAAATTATACAGAGTATTGGGAAGATATGAAATCTCCATGTTTCAGGGACAGTAATTTTTCTTTTTCCTTATGAAATGGTAAGTTCAAAGTATACATTTAATTTGATTGATTTCTCATTATTTTCCCATGACCCAGGCAAAAAACAATCAGATATTGCATTATCCATTTGCATTACAACACATTTTTTCATTTTCATATATTCAAAAATATAATTGAAAAAGCTTAATATATGTTAAAATCTCCAGATAAGTATATCAATGAAATAGTACATAAGGTCCTCTGCTAATATTAATCTCAGGTCCAAAAACCTAAAGATGCTGATTTACATTTTAAGTCAGATGGAATTTCCTGGCTTTAAAAATATATATATTCATTTTCTGGATTTGATTTTTGGAAACTGAAATTTTAGGTAACCCATTCATGCTTATAGGTAACAAATACAGAGTATTTTAAAAATGATTTATACATTTGACATATTAGAATAAGAATTTACTTAGATAAATGAATTGGAACTTCAGTAATCTATATTACCAAGTAACTGTTCAATTTCCTGTATAACACAGTAATATTCCTAAAACAGAGAATAGTATTGCATTTCATTTTCTATCTTAAGATTCTTATTTTCATTCTAATATTTCAGAAAAAAAAAATCTTTGGCTAGGTCACTCCTTAATATGTCTATTATTTCTGTGATAATTTTCTTTCCTCCAAGATGGTAGAATATATTATTTGACCAGGGTTTTAAATTAGGCCCTTTCAAATAAAAATAACTACTATATAAAAGCAGCAGAGAAAATATTTTTCGAGTTGTTTTTGAAAGCCAGCTTTGGATAAAGTGATTCTGTGAATTCAAAAACATAAAGCTATTTTAAAGAAAATAAAAGAAGTGTCATTAGCAAATTAGTGAATAGACTAAGAATGATATACTGCATACACATTGCAATTGCTGTAATGTGGGAAATAAAGGGCCAGTAAAACAAAACAAAAGAAAACAAAACACTGAAAAAGGAATCAGCAGACTAGGCTGTCCCAGTTCAACACAAATTATTTTGCCTCAAGAGGTCAGTGTGATTTTGCTTCTGTCTTTATAAAATGGGAATAATAGCTTCCCTGATTTTCACAGGATTTTACTGAGGATTGACTTACTTTTTAAATTATACAGTATTATAAGAATGTAAGAGAGACTACTATGCTACTGTTCTTGCTTGAAAGACTCAATAAGCTAAATGTGAAAACAGAAAGTGACAGATAAGGAGGCATAAATTATAAGTAGGATTTGGAACATGAGAGATTCTAACTTAGGTGGTCCTAAGTTAGAATGATGCCTTTAAAGTGGTGGCTATATGATAATGCTGGGAAAACATAATTCTGCAAAGCGGCATAAGATTTCAGTGGGTAATATTCCAATTATGGATTGATCATTTGTTTGGAGTATTTCTTTTACGGACCCTGTCCTTTTACCACATGGTGTTCCATGTTTCGTTGCATTTTTATACAAGCCGTTTGAAACCCATTTTAATGTCCTAACATAATTTTTAATTCCTTACCTATGACAAAAATATGGAATAATTTTTAAATATCCTCCCACTCACTATTACCAAACTACTGTTTTGTTCTTTCATATTACATAAAATTCCCTATTCGTATATGAAACTATGTCCAAAATAATTATTTTTACACAGATCTTTTTTCACGGGGCAACACAATGGCAATATATACATTAAAAATTCTACAATAAACAGACAATTTATTAGTTATAGTGTTTCTTGGAATACTCTTTGACAAATGTACAAAGAATTACATTCAACAAAGCTGAGTCAATTTTGAGCAGAACCCATGCCATGAGAAAGTTTTAGACTAGCAAATTTACCATAGAACTGCAAAGCAAAGGGTCAACTTGAAGAACATAATGGAAGATGAAAGGTCAGAAAAATGTCTTGGAGAATTATTGTTCCGTATCTTTGCTGTTTCGTAAACAGTGCTTTGCTGGACAACTCAAACTCTTGAAAACCTATTAAAATGTTCACTCTAGACTCAATATAAGAAAACCTAACATATTAAAGTCACAAAATAGTAAACCTTCAAATTTCTCTAAAATATATACTCATGTTATTCTATGCATTCACTGTTTATTTAGTGTTAGGTGTGGAGCACACACACATACACACAGGCATGCCACCTACTTCAAAAGTGAATGGTTGCACAAAAAGAATTACATTGAATCACTCTCCATTAGATTGAATTCATTCATAAGTATTTATCTCACTCTTTTTTTTTTTTATGCCAGGCATTTTACTGCTGGCAGAGATGTTACTGGTTAGTAATAGGGCCCTGAGTTTTTCATGTATTAGATTTGTAGAGATCTTATTTCTAAATCTTCAGGTAGAATTATCTTTATAATGTTGTCATTCGATGAAAAAGAAAAATATTTTACTAAAATGAGATCAATCCCAGTGCTATATTACATTTTCCACTTACTTAGCTAACCTGTAAAATGAATCATATCCAGCACAGCTATCTTACAGGGTTCTTATAAGAGTAAGCGATGAATCATCCTCATCTAGCAGATAGAGTATTCTCTGAAGTAACCATGATTCAGTGCTTTGAGTAGCATTTTGGGGATACAAACGAAACCAATTTTAATCACAGTACCACCTTAGGCAAGTTATTTAATCCAGCTATGCCTCAGTATCTTCATAAGAATAATAAAGAGAATCTTACACAGTTGTTGGAATGTTTAATGTAAATAACGTGCATGAAAACTTTAAGAGTTTCATATGTGCAAACACTCAACAAATGTCAGTAATTCCAGTTGATTATATTGTGTTATTATTGTCAGTATTGACATTAGGTCACCATTTACAGCAATATTTTCCAAAATTTGCATTGAAAATATATCATAGAAGCTCTGCCCCTCATTGGATTTAACTTATTTATTATTATTGATATGAGACACATAAAAATAGAACTTTTTTAAAAACCTTGAGATTAAACAAGTATAAATAAAAGTTATAACATTTAAGTTTTCCATCTCAATGTATTATCTTACCCATCACTTTTGAAAACCACAATCAAAAGTATAAAGAAGTCTTCAAACGTTCCAAAGTTTGGTATCCTAAAAAAAACAAGCTGAGAACCATGAAACATGGATTCTCATCCTTTGGGTCACAAATGACTGAATTGTTTTATTTTCTCAGGACAATCAGTTTCTTTGTTCAAAGACAGAGTAGAAATAGAAAATCTCTAAGATCCATTATCAGTTCTATTACCTGAAAAAAAAAAATGACCAACACAGTATTAAAATAATATAAATTTCCAAGGATAGCCTCTAGGGAAATTTAAATTTATAATAAAGAGGATACACCAGAAATATTTCTTTTTGCCCAAATTGTTAGCACAAAAATATAACTGAAAAGAAAAAAAAAACATGAAAAATGTTTTTTATAAAAGCATCCTCCACACATTCGAAGTATGTATAGAGAATGGCAAAGGATGGAAGAGATAGATTCCAAAATCATCAATTCTTAGATATCAAGATTCCTGATCCCCTTGTTGGAGACCAACTAGCCTCGGTAAAATTATACAAAGTTAGGATACAAAGGTCATCTTTGAAAAATTACTTAGTGGATATTGCCAAAGGGATGATAGATAAAGCATCAGAAGTAGCAATGATTCTTACGAAAACTTTGCAGAGTCAAATACTGAAATAAAACATGTAATGAACAATTTTGATGGTTACTGGTAAATAATGGAGTGTTTCAGGGACAAGAGAAATTTCACAGGCAAAATATTTTGCTTGTTTGTGTTTATACTTGAAGAAATATAGTCTGGCCATTAAGGTGTTGTATATATCCAGTTACAAAATTAAACCTTTAAAATGTTTAGTTTCTATATGGTCCATAATTTGTTGCTGTTTATTTCTCCTTTCAATGAGAGATAGAGGAGACAGAGAAAAGACAGAAATAGAGAAATACATTACTAGAATCTCTAAAAATTACGTTATGAAAAATCTGTAAAAATAACTTTATGGAAAATTTGTAACCAATATTAAATATTGAATAAGAGAAAAATTGTACCTTGGGACACTATGAATTTTCAGAAAGTGTCTTTGTAGCTGAAAACGTGTTTACGATTATAACAAAGGTATATTTTATGGATTCTGGGGAATGTGTTAATAATTCTCATGACCAAGTAAAGGCAAGAGAAATCTCCTTGGTTAGCTTCTGAAGTCAGCACATGCAGCAAAAGTTGTCCAGAGTTAAAATTACCAAAGAAAATCCCTACAATAACCCCTAAAGTGTAATACACATGGTTTTGTATATACAAATGCTTTATGGCAATTTTCTTACACACTCAAATTGGAGAACCATTGTGCAAGGCTGAGGAAAGTAACCAAAGGGAAGTCTATATACAGGTTTCTCACAACTCAAACTAATCCTACCTTTGGGTCAGTGGCAAATGAGCAGAGGAAAAAAGTGGATGATGAGCTTTAATATGTTTCTGCTTATCTGTAGGGCTTGCTACTTTTGATTTTAATACTGAACCTTAGCAGTCTAATACATTATTAAAGAATGTGGTTGCTTTTGTGAGGATCAAACAAGAGAGTGGAATACACCTTGCAACTGGGGTAAGTCCCAAATCCTGAGAGTAGCTGAAATGCATAAATGATGTCATTTTACTTTATCTTAATACACAGAAAAGTATTTAATTTGGCTTCTTGGACATAAAAAGCTTATTTTAAAGTAATGCTTTCACTGTCTATATCGTTTTGTGTCTCTTGCTATTTCTAGTTGCATTCCAACAGCACTGATCGTATAAGAGCCTATGCAAGCAGAAGTTTTATTTCAAACATTCAAATGAATGAGTCCAATATAAATTCTGTCAAAACAAATGTAATATATCAAGACCTTCTGTTATAAGTACAGTAAGCTAATATTAAATATGAATACTAGCTTTTTCTTTCCCCAATTATGATCCTCTGCAATAAATCAGTCCACCACAAAGTATTTACTACAAGGATTCTCCTTGTTTTGAAGCAAGACTCATAAACTTTACACAATCCTGAAATGAGAAGACTGTTATGACTCTTGACAATTTCATAAGGAGGAATACTGTCTAAATTCATTATAATTGGCTAAATTTCTCTATGACCTGATCAAAAGAAAGCATATGTATTCGGAAATTTTCTTTTTCTTTTTTTCTTTTCTTTCTTTTTTCTTTGCTGTGATGAAGTGAGTTACTAGCTCCCCAAAGACCTGAAGACTCAACACAGCTTGGGTTGTACACCGGAATTCTCCCCCGTGAGTTTGGCGGCCGGGTCAGTAGGAATGATATTAGTACATTTAATTTTCAAAACACATACAGTGGAACAGATGTGTTTTATGGAGACTGCAAAATGAAGGGGGTCTGCATAATGTTTTAGAACTATATGGTTAGAGATCACTGTATGAATCTAATTCCTGCTGATAATCATAACTTGTCTCTGTAAAAACTAGTTTATAACATTTGTGTATAGCGCTATGGAGAATATCAAAGATTTGAAACAGTGCAGCAGGAGCTCCAAGACTTTATGTAAATTAACCCCACAACATGGAACACATTAACTGGAGGGCTTTAGGAATTTGGAACTCAGAATGCCCAAGATGTAGGTTTAATTGAAAAGCAGTATTATAACAATCAGTTTTTCTCTAGAGACCTGATTTTTTAAGGTGCATGCAAATGTATAATTGAGCATTGACATATTACATCATGGTGATACATTTTAAATAACCCATATCTGCTTCACAGTATTTATTTCACGGAAACACCACTGGTTATTCAAAGATTTCTCCTCTAGTGGCAAGCCATATGAATAAATGAACAGTACACTGAGGTGAGCCAGTCAACTCTCAGATGGGGCCAGGCCTCAAAGGCTAACACATACACAAAGCACTTCTTCTGGAAAAAATGTTTCTGGGGTTTCAACATAAATCAGGGTCAACACATAATACAATCATACTCTAGTGTATTTAAAAGCTGGAAACCAGTCTAAGACTGTGATGCTTCCAGCAAACCTTCAGGCCAAACAGCAATCAGAAAGAGAATTCATGGCTTTGTGATCAAAACCTGTATCTGTTCTTGTCCACGAAGGGGTTGCCTGCTCTCCTGGGGAATTTTTAACTGGGCATTAGAAAACTACACTTTCTACACTGCTATAATTTTAAAGATTTCTTTTTCTATTTTCTTTTTGTGTAAACTGTAGACACAAATGAACATAGTGGTAAGTAACACTAAAATCCAAGAGCCTTGATTTTCACACCGTAACATTTAACTTATTAAACTTTTATAATCAAAGAATGAGCCAAATCTTTCCACTGGAATTCCATATGCATCACTCATTTATAGTAGTAATGAAAAGATTAAAGAATAATGATAAAAAAATGTCACAAAAAATCGATGTAATAACAAAAATTCTTTTTGGTCCAATTGCATACTGAATTCAAATATATGTCAAATAAAATCAAGTATTTTTTTAAGACATAAAATATAAAGTATGAAATTAAAGTTGTGTATTGCATGGGAGATTTAAGAACTGTAGGATCCATAGATCAGCACCTATCAATTGAGCAAGCATTATGTTCCTATATAAGCGCTAGAACAAAAGTGACAGAAAATGTGTGTGTGTGTGTGTGTGTGTGTGTGTGTGTGTGTGTGTGTACACACATATATGCCCAATCCCTTTGACAATGTTTTGACAATGTAAAATATAGATGTACACATCTCATACTCTCAAAGGGGCTAGGGCGTCCGTAAAGTGTCCTAATTCACAGATACAAGACTGTCTTTTACTTTAAATAAATGCTTCATTTGCCAACTTAATATATAGCTTGCCTTAAAAGTAAAGAAATAGATTCTACGGAAAACAAGAAGGAGAGGAAGGAAATACAAAGCTAGAGTTTAAGTTGTGATGTTGCAACTGAGCCATGAAATGTGGCCTTGAATCTATGAGGGCGGTGGTACCTGGAAATGATAATCTAATAAGTGACATCCAATCCATTAAAAAGGACAAGAAGAATAACCACTGGCCCAGAGAAGTGGCAATGAAGCTTTTAGCTGGCCTCGTGATACAGATGGAGAAATTGAAAAAGTCAAATAGTTTCACAGTGAGTGTGTTTCAGATATCCAACGTTGAGAAATTAACATAAAACTGGGTCTGTCATATGAAATTGTTGGGGCCACAAAAGAAAGAAATATTAAACACCACAGAGATGCTCCCATATCCCAAGGCACATGGGAAGACCAGGGACATTGGCAATCGCAACTGAGGATGAGTTCATAATAAAAATTTACATGCATGAACACACACATTCTCTCTCTCTCTCGCTTAAGAAAAAGACATTTTGAGAGAGATTTTAATACGTGCAACAAATGGACAATTTATGCCACAAATATAAAAAGTAATGAAGAAGCAGGAAAGATATTATAAGTAAGAATTTTTTAAGTTTAAAGAGATTAAAAAATAGAAATAATGAGAAACAAATAAGGGACTAAAATTAAATAGCATGTAAATTTAAACATACATCAAATACAAACATCTTAAACTAAAATATAGTTACTGAAATTAAAATTCCAGTGAACTGGCAAATAAAACTGATCACACTCTGAGGAAAAAAAAATTAGTAAGCTGCAAGATGGAAAAGCCACAGAGAGAGAGAAACAAAAATATGATAAATGCTTGTAGACATATAAGTTAAAATAAGAAATACAGTGTGTCTAATTGAAATTCAAGAAAGTAAATGAGAAGCATAGTGGAGTGGGAATAACAATATAAAGCAAAACAGAATTACTAAAAACCAAATACTGGTATCTAAATGGCATACTGTTAAATAATTTATTGTTCACCATAATTTACAAGGAAGATTATAATTTATTTACTTAACCTTATTTTAGGTTCAGGGGTACATGTGCAGGTTTGTTATGTAGGTAAACTGTGTGTCTTAGGGGTTTGGTGCTATTAAGTAAAACTAAATGACAATGAATATTCTGCATATCAAAAGTGAGAGATACATGTAAAATTATAGAAATAAAATTATTATATTTATCAATAAGAAAAAAGACATATAAATGGTGAAATATCCAACCAATTAAATGCTATAGCTAAAAATAAAAATGAAGTTTCATATTTCAATTGTGGATAAATTTCAAGAACAATTTTGAGTGAAACTATAACAGTGTAGATTTATGTATTTTTTTAAAGCAGAAATCTGCTGTATATTAAGGATATATAGTCAATAGAATTACCTTTTCCTTCAGAGGAATGAGAGATATTACTATATTGACTGTGGGGGGGGGTGGGGTGGTTGTGCATGCATGTGTGTATATTTTGTAAATTTTTGTTTTACTATTTTGGGTCATATGTTTTAGTTCTTTTAATGGTTACTGTTCTGACAGTTCTTGTAGTGGTTAGTTCACATAGTGATTGCATTGCATAGAAAGGAAAAGAATGTGATTGAGAGGAGTGGGCTTCAAATGTTCAGATAAAATTTTATTTCCCTTAAAATTTTTTAAAATATATTAACTCTGCTTAAGCTTGGCTACTATAAAATTCTAGATATTTTTTCTGTATTTTTGAAAATATATATATATAGTTTAAAATTTTTTTAATTAAAAAAAATGAGGAGTTCAACAAGACCTGTGAAAGGTCAGGGAAGCTTCGGAACAGAGATGAAACTACTGCTGGCCCAACAGCCAAGATCAGACCTGAGATAGCGGGAAGAAAGACCAACTCAGTTGAAGCCTGATGCACAGAGTCTACAATCAACCTTGTGGTAGAAAAGGTTGGCCTGACTTTTTTTTTCAACATATTTGGAATAACAGAAAAATGGAAAGAGAAGTCCATCTATGGGGCTCTTCAGTGCCAGACTGAATAATGTGAATCTTATTTGATGACACTGAAGGATAATTCCATAATAAAAGTTAAAAATTCTCTCCATCCTTCGAGGAGAGAAGTCAGAAGCTGTCAGAATCATGTTTGTTAAGAGAAAGTATTGTAGCTTCATTCATTTATTGATCAAATTTATTTGAAGAACCTTCATGCACAAATTATTTATACAGTATTCATTAGCATAAAGGTGACAACTAAAATAGTTATTCAGGAAATAATTGTTTATAAAGTCACAATGATAAATCTCTACTCTTATGGGGTTTGAATTAGAGTAGATAATACAGATCATTGCACAACTCCATTGCAGTGTGCTGTGTGTACCAGGGACATCTCATATAGTCTTGATAATCAAGTAAAGTGTTTGGCAGAATGAAGTGCTGAAGCACAGTAGTTTTTCAATTAAATATTTATAAGTGGATGATTACATGATTACATTAACTAACGTTTAAACTGAGACAAGAAAGATGAAGAGGAGTTTGCCAGCTGAAAACAGGAGGAAGGGAAGTTTTGGGGGCAGAAACAACAATCCAGGAAGGACAAAAAATGTTTTTTTTTTAAAAGAAATTAAGAGACATTCTTAGACATCTTATCCCAAGAAGCACAAGTAAAGAGTAACGAGGGATGAGACTCATGTAAGACAAGGCAGGTGATTGAAGCATTCTCATCCTGGAGTGATGTGATTCAATTTGCTCTTCAGCATCAGGCTGTGGTGTGAAAGATGAAGACTTGCTAAGGGGATGACAGTCCTGTTGGGACACTGTCTCAGTAAGCTGATGATGACAGTGGTCAGCAGTAAAGTAGTATTGGCTGTAGGGATGGAGAAAAAAAAAGTTGGATTTAAAGGATTTGTGGGGATTACACCGTGAAAGTGAATGAGTTCTCCAAGGTATATACCTAAGAAAATACATCTATGCTCTCCTCATAATCCCCTAACATCTTTCCAGACAAGTCAGATGGCTTATTACATGTTTCCTGCACACACCTCAGATCTTTCCTATTGTATAGCTCCCTTCATACTCACTTCCTCTAATTCTCTTCTTCAGTCCCACCCATCCTTCGAGGTGGGCCTCAGTGATACTTTGCTCATGGAATCTTCTACGATGTTCATTATTTTTATAATATATAATCTTTTATAATATATAATCTCTGTTTCCTCTAAGTCTTTAGAATTTTTGCCTCATTTCTTTTATTGCATTTACATACTGACTGCTATAACGGCAACTGAACATCTTATGTGTCCACTTGACTGTGCCTTTTTTTCTGGAGATGGAATCTGGCTGTGTCACCCAGGCTGGAGCGCAGTGGCATGATCTTGGCTCACTGCAACCTCCGTCTCCTGGGTTCAAGTGATACTCCTGGCTCAGCCTCCCCAGGAGCTGGGATTATAGGCACATGCTACCATGACCAGTTAATTAATTAATTAATTAATTTGTATTTTAGTAGAGACATGGTTTCCCCATGCTTCCCAGGCTTGTTTTAAACTCTGAGCTCAGGCAATCCGCCCACCTAGGCTTCCCTAAGTGCTAGGACTACATATGTGAGCCATCACACCCAGCCCTGACTGTGCTTTAAGGCCAGAAAAAATATCAAATATGAGTTGTTCCCATTTAAAGTGCTTGGCATATTGTCTTATGCATGTGAAAGACTCAGTAATAATAATATTCAGAAATAATATTAATTCAGAAATGTTTTATTAAATACAAATATGTAAATATCTTATTAGAAAACTAATCTTATTTCAAAACCATTTAAATTTAGAACCAATTGCAAAACCAAGCCTAGAACAGTCAATTGGCTAGTAACAATATATGCGGTGATTATTATCATAAATTGCATATATTTTCAGGACACCGGTCTAAAAATCTGTCCCCCCCCGGGCCGGTGTGGTGGCTCATGCCTATAATCCCAGCACTTTGGGAGGCCAAGGCAGGTGGATCTTGAGGTCTGTAGATTGAGACCTTCCTGGCCAACACTGAGAAACCCACTCTCTATTAAAAATACAAAAATTAGCTCAGTGTGGTGGTACGCACCTTCAATCCTAGCTACTCAGGAGGCTGAGGCAGGAGAATCACTTGAACCCAGGAGGCGGAGATTACAGTGAGCCGAGATTGGGCCACTGCACTCCAGCGTGGCGACAGAGCAAGACTCCATCTCAAAATAAAACAAAATCTGTCCCCTGAAATTAATCTAATTATGTCCCCTGAAATTAATCTAATTTTAAATAAAGTAGGTGTTCAAAAAGATATGTAGGCTGAAAATGAGGATGCTACTGTCTGTGATGATATTCCTAAGTCTTACAAAATAATGAAAACCATAAAAGCATTCAATAAAGTTGGAAGACTAGGAAAATACAATGAGGATGCCAGAATGATGAATAACCTGCTGTTGTTTTACACCTCCAAGGAAAGAAGGAGAAAGGGGCAAATCATGTAAATATTTTCTGTTGTTTCCTCAATCAGTATGCGTCCTTGGTAGTGGGCCCATAGGAAATGTAGGAGAATCATTTGGCCTCTTTTGGCTTCTGGATATTGAGGACATGTGTGTCGGATCAGAGTTACAGTGTGATTTCCATTCGTCTATTCCAAGCCCTCTGGAAGTAAAGTCCATCTGTCAGTTCGTTGAGCCAGGGCTGAGCTCTTGTAAGTCATCTATCAAAACTTTAGAATCTGGTTGATAATGCTGATAGCTATTGAGGTGCCTTTCATGAAATAACAACTTTACCTACATCATAATCACAGAAAGAGGGGGAAAAAATGACATGGTTCAAAAAAAATTCCTCCTCATTTTTCACTTTAAATTCTTTATTTCCCTTGCTGAGACAAAGGGCAATAGTGGTGACTATAGACGTAATCCCCTTTCCTCCAAAAAATTTCAAGTACAGGGTTTTGATTTCACAGCAGTCAACTCTGATATTTCTTCTCCTTGGTGAGGAGCAGGATATGCTATGTTGCCTTTGTTTGTAGGCACACTGGAAGTTGTAGAATCCCTTTTAAAGAGAAAATGAGCATATGGAAGCTCTTTTTTGTAAAACTATTGTTCAACTGAATGTTAAACATACCATCCATAAAATTAAATTTAAGCACCTGCTTCCTTTAAGGAATAGTTGCTTGCCCTTCCTCTAGAGAAAAATCCAACAAAGGAAACAGTTACTCTTCTTTTGCAGTATCCGTGAATGAGAAGGTGACTGTTAGATACATATTCTGCAGATTCACCAATTTCATTACAATTTCTGTTGTAAAAGGCAAAGATTTTTAATATTTATATAGCCATTATCTTCTTTACTTTCAAATTATTTCAAACTTCACAACAAAACGTATAGAGAGTTCACATAATTTTCTTATGATAAGTTATTCAGTTTGGAGAGTAAAACTTCTAATATAATTCTGCCATTTTCCTTTGAAATATTTTGGTTTAAAATGCTATTATTGAAGGAGAAGGCAAGGTGTAAGCTTCAAATTGGTACATTTTGCCACTTTTAATCACTCTATTAAAGCATTTTTGGAAAAAGTTAGTATCTCTGAATCTAAAATATTTTACAAGTTATCTAACAACAAATTTTTTTGGTCTAGGTATTAGAATCCTGACATTACTCAATAACTGCTGATCAGTTTAGTAAATTAGTTCACAGATATCTGAAATATAGCCTCAACTTTTGATTTTGGAAGTCAGGATGAACTTAGAGCCCGATGATCAGCAAACGTAGACAAAAGGCTCAAAATATTTTATAAACAAAACTGATAGAAGAAAAAGACAGTAAGTAGGTAAAGCAATTGAGATTTTGTGATCTTTAACATTCAAATATTAAAGCAAAAACTTGTTTTTCAATGTTAGTCATCTTGCTTTCTCGCTAGTCATTAGAAATGGTCCGTAGTTATTAATAACCATATCTGTATATTTCTTCACAGAGGAAATTGTTATGTCTATTAACCTACCTCCTCACTTGTTAAATAAATTATTTTCCCCATTTCTTTATAATGAATATTTTCAAACTTAAAGAAAAATGGAAAGTATGGCACTACAAAAACTTCCACCTCTTTCCACTTTCCACGTATATTTTGCCGCATGTGTGTTCCCCTCTATCCTTCTCTACCTTTCTCTCTCTGTCTCTGTCTCACTCAAAGCATTTCTGAATATTTGAAGTTGCAAATACCTAGAAATTTACCCCATATCCTCTGTGTTCATTTCCTAAGGACAAGGACTTTCCCTTACATACTTAACAAACATATCATCACATGAAAAGTAGTTAATATTAGTTATATAATATGCAGTGCATATGCAATTTTCGAAAATGTCTCATAATATGCCCTCCTGAGTTGTGCATATAGATTCATGGGAGAGTGTGTGTGTGTGTGTGTGATTGTGCGTAATGTATCCATACTCAAGCACGAAGCATTTCATGTGGTTAAGTTGTATATTTAATTGAAACACCACTTCAAGATTTTATGTGCAGATAAATCATAACAATTACAATATGGCAACCTCACAATAATTTTAAATGAGTGATCAAAAGGCAGTTTAAATAAAATACTGAAATTATTCAGGACCTACAAAAGAAAGTGTCACAGTAACTGATATTTCTAACTTGATCATTATTGCTTTTCAATTTAGTATTAACACTATAAGTAACTAGAAATATCATCATTATTGATATCTAAGAGACAACTAGCAGGTAGAATTTTTGATAAACTGTAGTTTTAGTGTTATTATTGCATTATATTAAAATGCTACTTTATCCTTATAAAATACAATTTTCAGAAAAAGTGATTCTCATATAGATAAAAGAATGAACATTTGTTAACAGTTATATTCAAAGAGAAAATGAGGTAGATGCTGTAACTTTTTAAAAAGAAAATGCAAAAACAGACACATTTTATATAATATTAAAATAAATGTCTAATGAGGGAGAAATATCTATTTCATAGGGATGGGGTTTAAGGCTAGGCAGGACAGAATTTACATGTTTACATATAAGAATTATTTTACATTGCTATAAGTTATTTATAATTTATAGAGTTATAAAAAACCTTCCATAGAATAAGACTCTTCTACCTGAAGAAGTCTTCTCTAGCATCTCATCATCTACCCTAAGAAAAACTAACTTTTCTCACCTTAGATTTTATTGGCTAAAATCTTATCAAACCTGGGCTTGGAGGAATTCCAAAAAGCAGAACTTTGAACCTGTTACTTTTTCATGATTTCTGATAACAAACTCTGTATTTTACATATCACTGAACTAGCTCCATATCTTAATCAGACCAATACACCAAGAAAATTATCTATAATCAAAAACCTGTTTGCTTCTGAATTACAAGGACTGTCTGATGTTTTAGCCAGGTCAGACATGACCTTAGAAAAGTCAGTTAAGCTCTGAGAAGACAATTTTTTTCTGACACCAATTCTGAAAAGAACATTCTATGTTGATTTGCAATGAGAATATAGTAGATATAAAATTAGTTACAATATAATTTTCTATGGGCCCCATGTTAACACATAATCCTTGATGTTCCACTCCATGACTTAGCATACAAAGCCATGCTACATTTTTAAAGAATAGAAATATTGGGTCAGAATTACTGTTTAGGCAGATACGGCATTTGAGAAAAAATACTCTCTTTGCATAAGACCTTTAGTTTATTAATAACCCTGAAGAAAACAGTCCTGAAGAATGTCAGCTAGCTCAATGACCCACAGTAAATCATTTTGGCACCCAACAGTACATTCAATTACTTCCAAACTTTGATTTTTAACAATTTCATGGGGACAACCTTTAGTTTTTGTTAACCCTGGAGAAAACAGTCCTGAAGAATGTCAGCTAGTTCATTGACCCATAGCAAATCATTTTGGCACCCAACACTACATTCAATTACTCCCAAATCTTGATTTTTAACAATTTCAGGGTGACAACATTGGATCCTGATAACTACAGATATAGCTCACTATTAAAATCACTGTCTAAAGATTTTATATCCATGAAAAAATAATCTAGTAGAAAACATCATTGTAAAATCAGTAAAAGAAAATATAAGAAACGTATCTCTAAAAGTGAGTATTTCCAACAAAATATCACTTATGAGAGAAAAAAGAGAAGGACTCTTAATTATAGTTAGGGAAGAATGTTGCATTATTACCTGAGTAACTACTTGAAAAATCTAGACAAACGCAAAAATCTCTTCCATAACTTCAGTTTTTCCTAGAACCATCTTACCTCTATTTTATTGGATTCCCTTGCTAAATTGAATTAAACTGGACCTAGGTGTCTTTATACTTTGAACTCCTGCATACCCAACTGTAACCTAATTTAATCAATCTAATTTAAAAGTATATTCTCAGTAACAAATAGGTGAATGTCAGCCAATCACATCAAGCAAGCTTCTACTGATCAAATATGTCCATATAAGGCAATGACAAGCTGTAACCAATCAAGCTTTCCTTTGGTTACTATGAGTTTCTGTCTATAAATACTGAAACTGTGCCCCAAAATGTTAAACAAACAAAAACAGTGAAAACATAAATTCTTGAGTTTGTTGACAATTTTAAAAAAGAAGAAACAACTTACAAAAACACTAAAAATCCTTCAGCGTATAAAATAAAACTGGCTAAAATCAGTTGGAACCACTATGGCCAAATGGAGTCTGCACAAAATAACCCTGCTGGCATTAGGGCTGGAATTTCCACTGTAGGTTTCACGTTGATGCCTCCTTGACACATATGATCCACAAGGTAGCATCAAGCAATGACTCCACATGCCCAAGGACTCTCTAGACTTCTCCTTTCCTTATACTAATCATTTATTAATCCCATAATCTATCCTTTAAACCTTTTCTTATAAAGTTACTGCCTTAAAACCAGCGCAGGGTGACAGATTTGAACTTGATTTCTGTCTCTTTGTTGGTCATATTAGAATAAAAAGCTTTTCTTTCGTCAAAAATTTGGTTTTAGAGTATTGGTTTCTAGGGCATTGTGCAGCGAGCCCCTTTTACATGGTAACAATACTGCCTGCCCATCTTGGTGGGTGGAGCTCTCTGACCTTCCACTCGGATAGTGTGCTGCCTGATTCATGAATTCTCATTTGTTGTGCAAATAAACTCTGCTTACTTTAATTCCTTTAAAGATTTTCTTTCAACACTTATTGTAAGGAATAAAACTCAATTTTCTTTTCATAGTGTTTCTTTCCACAGGAAATTAAAGTCTATGCTTTTCCAACAGATAATAGTAGAAGTCTATTTTGTGGGCAAGTGATAAAGTAAAACTATTCTAAATTAACAGGTAGTTTGAAGCACATGTGGTCAAAACCTGACTTGAAGGCTTTACAAACAGTAAAAATACTCCACATAGGGCATAGAACATCCTACAAGATTCAGAGAGCTCAAGAAAAGGTCATTTAAAACAACCTGCTAGCTACAGAGCTTCAAGAAAGGCAGAATATGAAGAAAGAGATATATGGAAGGCAAAGTAAGGAAAGGTTGAATAAAACTGGCTGGAGAAATAGTCATGAAAGGGTCAACTAAGAGTCAGAGTATACAAAGAAAAAATAAAATAAGAGTTAGGCAGAATCACACATTGGAAATGCAGGACAGAAAAGTGAAAGAGCAAGTCATTAAGACAAACGGAGGAAGGAAACAAAATAACTAAAGGAAAACAAGTAAAAGATACCAAGAGATAAAAGTCATCATTTAAAAAACTATCTGGCATGTCTTCAAGTTTTGCCATAGTAATTATCCGCCAAAGCCGAAATTACAGTATTCCTCTGTGATTTGTTTTGATAGATTCAGCCAGGTGCATTATCTGTAGGCATTCTTATTCAGGAGAAAAATTAGCCAATCATGGATCTGGATGTAAATTTAAGGGACAAGAATAAGTAAAAGCTCTCCAAATGATATTTACGCAGTGGTCCAATCAAAATTGCATAAATTACTGAGTTCGATTGCCAGGAAAAGGGGTTAAATTTAATACAGCTAGACAGCTGAGCAGCTGCTTTCATGATTTAAATAAAAACAAGCTGGAACTCCTGCTGTCAGACTGGTGATATATGACTTGTAATGGGATGTTTCCAACCTTTACTTCCATATGGCCGCCTACACTTTAGGTAATGCTCCCTGCCTCCAGTGCAACCAACTTTTCAGAAAACATCTGGGTCCCATTCCTGCTCTATTAGCTCCAGTGTTGCCTGCTACAAACACAAATGATTCACTGGACAACATCTCTTCACTTGGGATCAAATAAGGGAGTTTCATTGATAATTTTATCATGTCTCACCAGAGATAGTATAAGCAAACATGGCATATATTCCATTTATAAAATTTCTTAACACTGTGGTGTTCATACTAGTAGGGAAAACATATTTAAGAAGAAAGGTGAATTCTAAGGGTTGGAACATAAAAATAAGATAAAATAAAATAAAATAAATAAAAGCTAACTTTACAGGGTGGGGTTTTTGTCTTGCCACTTTCTTACTAGTTTAACCAGAAATTTCTCCCCATGCCCACATCCTCTTATCCAGAAGAAGAAGAAGAAGGAAGAAGGAAAGAGGAAGAAAGAAGGAGGAAGACAGAAGGAGGAGGACACAAGGAGGAGGAGGAGGGAGAAGGAGAAGAAAGAAGGAAGAAGGAAGAAGAAGAAGAAGAGGAAGATATAAAAAATGCCAAACAGCCCTCTGAAAAGTGACTTCAGCACAGGGGAAAAACTTGAGAACTTTTTGCCAACTTCACAAAACTTTCACCCATTTCAAGTTCAAATAAAAAATTGATTCCTTTGTAAGAATTATGGAAAAATGTAATATAATGCTAATTATTTGGATCAAAGTATTTGTGTGTTCTGCAAATCAAACCAAGTGGGAGGCTCACTTCCCCTAATAGGATATTTGCTACTGTAGAATTCAAAATATACTAGATGTTATTCTGTAAAAGGAATTAGAAATATTATCTTGATTCTTGACACTTTTGAGATCGTGCCTCCATTTGTGAACTTGTAACTCCCAACAATACTTAAACACAAGCCATATTTCTCATTTTAATTCATTTAAACCAAATTAAAATTATAATTTATATAATTTGCATTAATCCCTCCTTTTAAAACAATCAATGTCTACACATAGGCAGACATAAACTTTTAAGGCAAATTTTCTTAAATGACTGTTTTCCCCATTAAAAAACTAACAACAAAGGAAAAGAAAAGAGGAGGAAAAGAAGAAGCAGTAATAGCAGCAGCATATTGGTGGCTGGATACAGAAGTTTTGAAAGTTGTGACATAAAAGGAGAAAAAAAGACAAAAGTCTTTTTTCTTGCACAGCAAGCGTACAAACATGTTTACATTTTTTTTCCTTTACAGTTACAAGCTTATTTTCTGCAAAATTCAAGGTTAAAAAAAAATTACCCATAAAGACAACTGAGGAGTTCATCTTCTGGGTAAAAACCTGTTGAATCTAGGCAAACATGAAGGCTTGACCTGGCAGGTCTTACAGAGGAAGCTGCCCTCCTCACACCAGACTGGGTGCATAGCCAGTGTATCACAGATTCTGAAGATATTTTCAATAAAAGACTCAGGCCTTCTGTTGGGTCATACTCTTTGACATATTTACATTTCTAGTCTAGGCATTTTCATGCCTGGGTCTCTTTGTCTGAGGCCTTGTGCAGAAGTCTTTTTCAGGTGGCTCTGCAGAAACCTCCTTATGTGGGAAAGAGAGAAATCTCAACAACACTTTCTCTGCTCTGACTCAGTCCACAGTACTTCTCACTCCTTGCTCTTCCCCTTTGCTCTCTCCACACCCCAGAATCCATGAAACTGCTAGAGTATAGAGAAGACTGCCATGTCTGTGCTCATCCTGTTGGCGCTCAACCTGTGTGTCCTTCTATGGGGGAAATGGAACAAGGGAAGTCACCACTTTCCCTGATGTTAAACTCTTCCTTATACCACTGCACCATTAAAGCTTAACTCTTTCATTTTTGGCTTGTTGCTTTAATTGGCTATTTCAATTCAGTTGTCTCAGCTCTCTTTCCCTGCTTACTGAGTCCTGGATCATGATAGTGAACCAAATTCAAGTTCATTTTCAATGTACAGCATGCTCAGAAGAGTTTTTAGAGCATAGCAAAATACAGACTGCCCACCACTCCCCTGCTTAATTTCTCAGTAATTCCTGAGTATATCAGTGTGATGGTTGAAGTAGGGCAAATGGAGGTTGCAGTAAGACAGGAATGTAGTCCCATTTCATTGGGAAGCTGGCTTGACTTCCAATGCCTTATCGTCATTTTTGACAATCAAAATTTATAAATAGGATAGTTCGATGGACTCTGCTTCTAATACTTATCTCTTACTTCCCCAGTCGTGGAAGTCAATGTATTCTTCCTTGGGCCTCACCATTCTCTACCTATCTGAAAGCACAGATGAAATTGTCATCCCTCATATCATGAGCTTTCTTTGGAATCCCCTTTTGTATTTAACACAATGCAAATTTTGCATCATAGTTTATAATGTCAGTTTGTTTTAAGATCAAACTAATGTGATAAACATCACACCGTTTAAGAAAGCATATATCAGTGTTTATTCAACAGCTTTACATAATGAATGACCATAATCAATAGATATGAATGTTCCACTTTGCAAAGCAAATTCTAGTCGAGTCAGTCAGACCTGAGTTAAGATCATGGATCTTCGAGGCAATACTAAATTATCTCTGAGGATATATATACTGGTTAAGTATAAACTGTTACTTGTTTTGCAAGGTTCTGTGAGGATAAAATGAAATAATGTGATTTTCAACAGCGATTTCTTCCGTCTCTTTCGCACCTCTTCTCATATGTAACTGGTAAAAAGCTGTGCAACTTTGTGGCTCAGGTATAACATGAGTGGCCAAAGTAACACCAATCTTACAATCAAAAATAATCAAGAAGTAACATATATTTACCACAGATTGCTAGAAAAAGGCCATAGGTGAGTTATGCACAGAAAACAAAATGCTCTAAAAATAATGGTCTTTAAAACTGCTATTTTTCCATATTTTCCCCCAAAGTCATATTTATCATATAATCGGATCTGTTTTCAATCTCTCTCACAAAATTCTAAGTGATTTTTTATTTCTCATCCTCCCATGTGCTGAAGATTTTTTTTCTCGTTTCCTCTACTATCAAAGTGATCTTTCCAATGAAAAAATATCTTCCCTCGGCTGGGCACAGTGGCTTACACCTGTAATCCCACCACTTTGGGAGGCCGAGGCGGGTGGATCATGAGGTTAGGAGTTCAAGACAAGCCTGGCCAATATCATGAAATCCTGTCTTTACTAAAAACACAAAAATAATTACCAGGGTGTGATGGCGGGCACCTTTAATCCCAGCTATTTCAGAGGCTGAGGCAAGAAAATTGCTTGAATCTGGGAGGCAGAGTGTACAGTGAGTCCAGATCGCACTAGTGCTCTCCAGCCTGGGTGACAGAGTGAGACTGTCTCACAGATAAGATAGATAGATAGATAGATAGATAGATAGATAGATAGATAGATAGATAGATAGATAGATATCTTCCCTCACCTATCATCTACATTATCCATTTGCTCACTCTGTATAACAGCATCCCAAGACTCTGGCTACAAATTCCAATCTCCTTCTTACAAGACATGGCAAGTGGAGGTGTCACAAGTATCCACAAGCATTTTAGGAAACAGGACTTGTGAAGCTAAGTGACTTGCATAAGGTCACAGCTTTCAGAACTGAAAGATAGCTTTAACACTCCCTTTTCCCCCTTCTTTCTCTTCATTTCCCCACTGTTCTTGTGCCAGTGTTCTTTTCTAGTAAACCAAACTGCCTTAATCACATATCAGCATATCAGAATACATGAAGCATAAAAATGTGTCTTGTACCACTGCTAATTTGATGGACGAGAGGACAGAAGAAGAGCTGGGAGTGATCAGGTAATGAACGTCAAAGTACATTATGAAGAAAAGAGTTCTGCCTTCATAAATTGGAATGTCTGTGTTAAAATTTAAAGAACATGTGCTACACAGCCATGAATAAAACATCTGCCAATGAGTAGAATATGAATCAAAGGAAGTTTTACCCAACAAAATTGCCTCAATTACAATTCAACACTTCGGTATTCTATAAAAACACAGCAATTACACCAATATTTAACTTTAAACACGGAAACCACACATGCACGCATGCATGCACACGCATGTGCACGCGCACACACACACACACACACACACACACACCCCTAAATAGAAAACTCCATCTGGTTTAACCTGTCATGAAAGTAGGTAGTCCTAGCAACAGTAAGTGGGAAGAAAGAAATTTAGAGTAAAAGGAGGAGATTAAAAGGAAAGAAGTTCTAAGAGAAAACTGAACAAAGCATTGTTTTATTTTTTTTTAGTCATATTTAGGTTTTTTTTTTACGTTTTATAACCTGTTTTATCATTTTAAAAGTTTTTATTTATTATACTTTAAGTTCTGGGGTACATGTTAAAGAGTAAACAGAGGCTGCAAAATATAAAATGATTGCATAGATGGAATTTCATACCACGAATCTCATTATAAAACCAGACTATTGTTCTGAGAAATAGCCATGTAGGTTTGATTCATATTAACTGTCTACAAAAAAAGGGCAAGAATTCTAAGAGAAAAACTGGAGACATCAAGGAAGGAGAAAGGGAATTAGTAGCCTAAAGATCTCTAAATTTCCACATGAGGATTTTACTGTTTCATTTTGGACTACTGTTAAGAAGTTTTATGAAAAGTATATTAAAATCTGTAGGGCACAATGAATCCATCTAAATCACCAGCCACAGGTTGACAGTGTAAACTCTTGGCTGGCTGGGTATTGGCAACTACGCTCTCTTCCTGGAGTCACAGGATGTGATTCCTTGGCCAGATGTGTATCATTCAAGATCCAGGCCGAAACACACAGCCCACTGCAGGGAGACTGAGGGAGGAATCTGAATACAGACAAACAGTTAAAAAGTGATACCAGAGAGTAGAGGTTACCAGGGGCTGGGGAGAGGGAGACTAGGGAGCTGTTGCTTAATGGTTAGAGGTTGTTGTGTTTTTTTTGCCTTTAGATGATGGAAAAATTTAGGAAATAGATAGTGGTGATGGTTATATAGCATTGTGGATGTACTCAACGACAATGAATTATACACTTAAAATGTTCACTCACTGTATGCTGAAAATGGTCAAATTGGTACACTTAATGTATACTTAAAAATGGTCAAATTGGTACACTTTATGTTGTATATATTTTACCACAATTAGAAGTAATGGAAGTAAAGAAAGAACTGACACAAAAACCAAAGTTATGGCAGAGCATAAACACTAACAGGAGACAGGTTAGAGATTAACAATGGCAATAGATTAACCATAGCAAGAAAGCTTTGCTCCCTACACCTGAAAATCTAAGAAAGGGAGAATGGGGTTACAGAGTTTGGAAGCCAAAGTTCTAAGAGGACTGGAACCACAGCAGAAGCTTTCTAACAGGATCTGAAACCTCCAAAGAGACACAACCACCAGCGAAGATGCTGCCTCAGAAAAGAACAATCTTAGAAAAACCTGGCTTCATCCTTTATCCCAACCATTGATTTCCCACTGCTGCCCTGAAAAAGCCAACACTAGGTGGAAGACAGGAGATTTTAGCACTGAGCAATGTGGTTTTCAATCTTCTGCAATATGGAGTAAAACATGAAAGTATCAGGAAATGGATTCAGGAGCAAAGCAATTAAAGCCCACATAGCGTACATTGCTGCAGTATGTAGTTAGACACGTCTCAAATGATTCTGATGAAATATAAGAATTTAAGATACTATAAAACCTATTAAAGAAGAAAAGGTCAAAATAAATATTCTTCACCTGAAACTTCAGCATTGACTATAACTTCTGAAAATGAGATTAAAAATAGTCCTTCCAACCACTTGCTTTCTGACCACAGGTAAACTGATGTTTATCAAATAAATCATAACCTGAATCTTCCAAATTGAGGTTCATGATTATCTTTCTCAAAGTGGACTCAGCTGTTTCCTTGCCATTCCTACAATCCTTATCCTGTGTAAATGTCTATCTCTCCCAAGGTTAATGTCACCCTTTCTCTATATCTTCCTCATGTTCCACACATAGCCAAATTCCAAAAATATCTTGCCTTTTTTATCTGATGCTGGCTTAGTTCACTTGGATTCTGGTCTTGCCTACAAGCAAACTAGTCTCAAAATATATTATCTAAGAGAAAAAGTTTACAAAACAACTCTTAATGGTACATCTACCTTTAAAACTCAATCTCTTTTTTATTTTGTTTTGTTTTTGTATTTTTCTTATAGCATAAAATCTTAAAGTCTTTGGTCTATAGCTCAGGTCAGCAATATTTTTCGGGAAAGGAATGAATAGTAAATATTAGTCCTTGCAGGTCATATTGTCTTGGTTACAACTACTCAACTATGCCATGATAGTGCAAAAGTAATCACAGGCAATCTGTAAACAAATGGGAGTGGCTGTGTTTCCATAAAATTTTATGAACATTGAAATTTGAATTTTATATTATTTCATGTCATAGAATATTATTCTTCTTTTAATGTTTATTCTACAATTTAAGCATGTAAAAACTATTCTTAGCTTGTGTGCAGTACAAAAACAAAAGACATGCTACAGACCCTTGATTTACAACATAAATTTTTAAAGATCTGGCTTCTCCCTGCTTTTTCAGTTTTTGTTTGTATGTTTTTGTTTATTTGAGACAGAGTCCCGTTGCCAGGCTGGAGTGCAGTGGCGTGATCTCTGCTCAATACAACCTCTGTCTCCTGGGTTCAAGTGATTCGCCTGCCTCAGCCTCCCGAGCAGCTGTGCACCATCTACACGTGAGCACCATTACACCCAACTAATTTATTTGTATATTTAGTAAAGATGGGGTTTCCCCATGATGGCCAGGATGGTCTCATCTCTTGACCTTGTGATCCATTCGCCTTGTCCCTCCAAAGTGCTTAGATTACAGGCATGAGGCACTGTGCCTGGCCTTCAGTTTAAGCTTTTCCTAATCTTCTACCCTATGATTTCGTGACACTTGCAGTTCTCTGAGCAGATCATATCATTTGCTAAAAACTTCTTCTGCCTTGAATGACCCCCTCTTCTTTCTATTTCACTCTGCAAATCCCTGCTCAAAGAGATCCTCCCCTGAGACTCTTCCCCAGGCCCTTTGAATTGTTTTGTCCAATATTTTTGCCTATAATTTCTCTTAATCTATAATATATGTATATATATAAACATGACTCTCACTGTATTGAAATTATGTGCACATAGTGTCTTCCCCATAGATGTTTTGCTTAATGAAGACAAAGATCTTGTTTTAGTTGTGTTTTTGTCCCTAGAATTTTGCAAAATGTTGAGAATGGCAAATGTATACTAAGTGTCCATTGAATGACTAAAATAAAATGGCAAATGTGTAAGTGTCCACTGAAATAAAATGGCAAATGTATAATAAGTGTCCACTGAATGACTAGAGTGTTAATTAACTAAAATGCAGTTCAACTATTTGATTTATCAAGTAAGGTTGAACTTTAAGGTTTCCTCATTTACCCACTAGTAAGTTTAGTTCAGAATATTATAATTAAAAATTCTCTTCAAATTGGACACTATTCATAGACAACTGACACAAAGACGAGAAAGTACTGGTTCCTGTCTGTGCAGTTACAACCAGAAATATGTCATTCTGCTTCATTTTGTTTTTTAGAGACTAAATTAACTATTGTTTTGGAAAACAGATCCTAAAGACAAGAAACAGAGATAGGGATTGTTGGGACTGTTATAGCCACTAACAGCTGTAGACCTTTGGGGACATGCAGTTGAAATGCCCAGAAACCAGACTGGTGACTTTTTGTCAATTTAACTCTCTTTGGACAGAAGGAGGAAGCAATTCACTTTGGAAAGTAATTCAAAACATTACTTTTATGGAACAAACTGGTAAGCAAGCTAATATTGTGGTTCAGACTGCAAAATCTGCATCATTTTCTTTTCAAGAATAAATCAAGAAATTCAAAAGAAATTTCCCACCAAGGGTGACTTATTCTTCCCTGCCCTTTGGTTTACTTTACAGAAAGATTCTTAGAAACATTGTTATTAGTGGATGAGACCTCAAGAGTGAGTTTAAAACAGCCTTTAAATGCTATAAAGAAATATTAAATAAAGGAAAATGATATATTGTTCTCTATTTCCTGAGCAAGAGGGGAAAGCCTAAGGAATTCATGTTACACACTGGAAAATATTGTTCATTTATAAAGATTTAAAGACACTGGAACAATTCTGTAACCGAAGGCAATAACTCTTAAGGAAAAGGTAGATTTCTATCAGTTTGGGGTGGTTGAATAATACTCTGTCTAGAAATAATTAAGATTTTATATAGTAAAATACTGCTTTATAGATCTTGTTAAAAACTACATTTACATGCTATTTATAAGCAGGACTTTTTTGTGTGTTTTTTAAAAAGTGAATTTGAAGGAGAACATATAATGACCATGTGTTTATTAACAAATCTGTCAGTAACAAAAGTGAGGTGGTTTTGCTAGGTAACTATAGCAAAGGAAGATAAAGATCTCTGTCTTTAATTATCTACATCGGATGTGAGATATGAGAAAGCTGTTTCAAGATCCCTGCTTTGACATGGACATAATAAATATAGAGAGACTATAAGAAGTTCTACGGCTAATGTATAAATTAATAGCTTAAATAGGCCAGTCGCCGATGATATTATTGGAAGATTCGATGAAGTGAAAGATAACTAAGATACATGTTAAGTAAGGATATATGATTAAAAGATGAAGATATTTAGGGTGGCTTCTCATCTGTTATCTATTGGAAGTTGTCTAATTTAAAATAAGCAAACAAGAAGAACAACAAAGAAGTGGAGTCTAGTTATTAGTTAGTGGTAAAAAGCTCACCCGACACTATGATTACGTGACAACCAAACTGAAGGGCACCTCTGACCTAAACCTGATCAACTAAGAAATGGCCATCTGAGAAACCGGTAAATGAAAGTGTTGGTAAAACAAAAGAAATTGGTAAGAAAAAAAAAGTATTCAAACAAATATAATAAGTATAAAAAGTGATGAGACCTTTATGATTGAGGCAAAGAAAGATCCTTTGAACACGTTTTTAAAGCAAGCATTGTGTCAGTGTTTTCAGAAACATTTTCACTAGAACAGATGAAAGTAGCAAAGGAAGGTAAGAAGCTCATGCAGGCTTTCTTTTATATGTATTTCCTTGTTTCCTTCGTTTATGGAATAAAAAAGGCCTAGCTGCCCTTTAAGATTTCCCTACAATCCTGTTACAATGTCTATAGATTGTATTTGTGTTAGCTCTTAGGAGGTTTTTTTTTTTCTTGCCAATGAAATAATTTACATTTGGAATCTCACCACTTGAAATGCAAGAATTTAAAGTGTATTTCAGAAGGTACAATATGAGAGTGCAGGCAAACTAAAAGATATGGTTCTATAAGAATAAAGTCATGATAAAAGTTAGAATGAATGAACATTTCCCTTGTGGCTTTACAATATCAATAATTGCACTTTAAATGATAGTAAGACACACACACTAACACACAAATATTGACCAAGACAGTCTTAATGTTCCCTTTAGCTTGACCAAAGTATAGAACAGCTTTCTTCCTGACTGTAGGCCTCAACCTCCCACCTAACCTTTCTCTTCTTATTTACCTTAGAAAACAGAATTGTACATTGTTTCTCTGCCCCTTTGAATATAAATCTTCTTTCAGCTTCTTGCCAATTTTGCAACTCCATATAGTCTTTCTCAGCGATCTGTACCGCAGAAAAGATAGGGCCCTTATTTATCTCAGTTTCTGTTGGAGGGTAGATGCCTAACTTTGATTAGTGCCATATTAGCAAACATAGATGGCCTAATCACATTGACCAGCCTCTCCCTCAGTGACCTACAGTACATTTCTATTAATTTACCCCAGCATTTAAAACCCACTTGCTTTTTGTTTCATTGGAGCTGAGGTCTATTTCTCTCCCTTATTTCAGTAGCATTGACCTTTATTTCAATAGTTTTGAATAACTTTTTCATAGGCATTTAAAATAGTGTCTGGAACAATGTTTCTTCTTCAATATACACATACGTGTGTATTTTTAAAGAAAATAATATTTCAAATTATTTATCTTAGGAGTTTGTTAATGGGCACAAAAATACAGTTAAACAGAAGGAATAAGTTCTAGTATTTGAAAGCATCAGATGAAAATTAGAGTTAACAGTAATTTATTGTATATTTTGAAAAAGCTAGGAGGAAAAATTGTGTTTAATATTCCCAGCACAAAGAAAAGAAATATTTGACTTGATAGATATCCCAAATACCCTGATTTGATCATTACACATTATACAGAGGTATCAGAATATCAAATGTACTCCCAAATATGTACAACTATAATATCAATATATCAATAATTTAAAATAATTTTAAAAATTATTTTTCTTGAATTTTTAGTAATAATTTAAAGGCTATAGAAATAGTTTAAAACACAAATGCAAAAAAGATTATATAAAATAAAATTAATATCTGTGGAAAATGAAGGAAATTCTAAGGCCTGTGTTCAGAGAATTGGAGAATACACAAATTGCACAAATTAAGGGGAAACTTCCAATTTTACATTATATTACAATAAATAAAATACATCCCTTTTAGTCGATAAAATGTCATAGGAAGTGATAAGTATAGTTAGATTTGAAATATAACAAGTACTCTACATGTACTAGGACAATGTATCTTTTAATAATTTGTACCCCCATTACTATACACCAGGCACTGTTTAAAGTTGTTTGCATATGTAAATGTATTAATACACATAATGACTTTTTGAAGTAGTTGTTATTATCCCCCATTATACAGATGAGGAAACAGAAGCACAGAGAGAATAAATAACCTTTCCAAGGTCATGCAGGTAGTATCTGGCAGAGCTTAGACTTAAATTCAGGAAGGCTGGTTCTAGATCTGTGCCCTTAACATTGTTGAATGCCTGCTCTCCAAGCATCATAAACAAAACTTGTTGATGAGACAAAGCTGTGTCTTCTGCTTACTATTCAAAGGGAAAATATCACAACAAGAGGCATGGCAGAGGTGTCCTGGCTAGGATTGGGTAAACATCAAGATACAACAGTATACGATCCATGGAAAGGATTAGATAATGACATCTGATGCAAAGGATTGGTACCTAGTGTCTGCTAAATTGTTCCATTGCAGATAGATTGATTGAGAAGTTTCTGTAATGAAATATTAAGCAGTTTGCCTAGGTTAGAGTCTCCAGGGTTAGTAAAGTCATGCTGAAGAAAAGAATGGAATAATAAGTCATGTTACCACACATAACAATCTGAATGGAGGTTAGGTAATTCTGTCTTCAGTGTCCAACAGTTATATGGGTATGTGGTTCTCCACATCTCTTAAAAGAACCCTACAGCAATTTGTGTTGTTATTTGAAAGCATTGTGCCTGCTGAATAATTTATGTTTCCAAGGTTGACATTTCAGTATGAGTTTCAAGCACCATTTATGTTAATAAGCCAATGAGGATAATTTGTAAATCAATCAAGTTGTTTTATAATTTCATTTGCTATCATCAATTACCTCTGTGTAGGTGTTTCTTATTATGTACACTTATTAGTAAGTATACTTTTATATTAAAAACATGTAGGTGAACATATTTTGAATACACTTCAATTGAGTAACACTGTTTAATAAGCCTCACTGGTTTTTAGCCTTAAATGCAGACCTTATGATTTTGTCTAGGCCATGTAAGAACAGGCTGTTTCCACATGTGTATTTCCTTATCCATACATTTTGAAATTAACATTTTCCCTTGAAAGTACCTTGTTGCTTTATCTTTTGTTGTTAACTCATTACGAAACAGTAACTTCTGCCGCCAATAGAAACTTCGAAAAGAGAAGTATGCATTTTCCTAACCATCAAGCTGTATCAAAGGGGTAATATAATGAAATAAACATCTGTTTATTCAATATATGCTAAATACCTAGTGTATTAAGTCTCTTCATATTAGGCTTACCATATTTAAAAAATAAAAATACAGAATGACAAGTTAAGTTTGAATTGCAGATAAATAATAAATATATTTTAGCATAAAAACGTGTCATGCAATATTGGAACACATAATAAAAAACCAATTGCTTGTTTAAATTTAAATTTGAGATTTTGTATTTTATCTGATAATTCTTAGTGACCAGCTTTCAGCTGACAAGAATTGAGAGAAGTAGAACCTACTGAGGGCCCATTCTTCTATCTCATTTTGTTCTAAAAATTTTCCTTCTATAATTATCTTTCGTACATATAGGCTGCCAGCTGTACTTAGGTGCAGAGATAAAGACTGATCTTGGTTATCTTTTTATCCTGTACGTGGGTTTAACTTAGTCTTTCCTAAGGTTAAAAAGCAAAATCAACCAGATAATGTTATATAAAATAAATACTATCTTCTAATAATTTTATAATCACTGTCTCTCTCAAATTCCCTAATTCTAACAAATACAGATACTACCTGTTTAAAAGCATAATCTATAGGGTATTTTCAGAGATCTAAGACATTTTTAAAGAAATGAATAAATACCAACAATTCCTGAACATATGCAATATGCTCAGATTCATATTAGAAGCTTCAAAACATTGTTTTAGATTTCTATTATTTAATTCTTATAACATCTATGTGATTTTTTTTTCCAAGATGAGAAAGCTAGTTCAGTGGAGTTCATTGATTTCCTTAGGCTATATCAATTACAGGAAGTGAAAGCAAAATTTGAACTATGTCTTTCTCCATCTATTAAACACATTTTGTCCATTCTATCAGTCTAGATTCCAATGAGCTCTAACTAACTGCTATATTGAATCCATGTTGCCAAAAGAAGAAATTTTCAGTATCAGGGAAAGTCAGTCAGTTTCCATCAGGAAAAATGAATATTCAGAGATATAATGTGCTCACTTTGGTAGGACTTGTCTTGGTATCAAGCCAACATGGTAACATCTAACACCCAAATAAAGACTAGGGAAGACTCAGAGTAGGAAGTCTTTAGGAAATGACGATCTCCATGGAAAAGCAAGGTCCCTTCTTTTGACTTTGCTGTGTCCTTCCCTCCCTCTCAGAAAAGGAAGACAAGTGGCATGATGAGTCAAAGATGACGACATTTACTGGACTCTCAGAATTTTCTTTTCTTTATCTGTTGACTGTGAGTTTCCCCAAAACTACTGTCTAACAAAATACTACAAATTCAATGGCTTAAAAAATTCCCATTTACTGTTACATAGTTTTGTAAGTCAAAAGTCTATATAGACTTAGATGAGTGCGTGGCTTGAGGTCTCATAAGGTCAAAAATAAGGTGTAGACCCGGCTGGGGTCTTATCTGTAGGCTCTGAGGAGGAATTGGCTTCTAGGCTAATTTAGTTTTTAGAAGAATTCAGTTCCTTGAGGTTAACACTGAGGTTCCTGTTGCTGGCTGTCAGCTTCTACAGTATGCCCACATTCCTTGTCACGTATTTTCCTCCATCAAGCTTTTAAGTATGCCGCATCGCATCCTTCTTAAGCTTGGAATCTCTGAGACATCCTCTGATGTTACCATACAGAGAAAACCCTTTGTTCTTCAAGAGCTGGTATAATTAGATTACGCCCAACAAAATATCTCTCTTTAACTAATTTAAAATCAACTGATTAGCAGTCTTAGTTTCATTTTTGCCATATATAATCAGGGCATGATATGTTATCTTATTCACAGATCTAAGTTTAGGTCAGAAAATCATGAAGGACCATTTTAGGATTCTGCTTACTACACATGATCTCTTGAACTCAAGAAGAATTGGAAGAAATTTAAAGATCATCTAGTTCATGTATGGATCTTACAGATAGTGAGAACTAAATTTAAACCCTAATTCCATCCATAGACAAGTACTTCACATCACGAGGTTGCGGGGTAAAATTGGGTTTATTTTTTAACCACCGTGTTTGGAATCAAATTATCATTGGTAAGTGGTAATGTCAATAGTCTTAAAACTAAATGTTGGAGGAAGAATACAGAAGACTGACGATGCAAAGCCGCTAACTGGTGAGTGTAAAGATCCAGTACCTAACCTGGGCATATTGGTCCCAGAAACCAAGGCTGTTAAATTGACCACCAAACAACTAAATTAGAAACTACATCAGATAAAGGAGTTTATGAGTAATCAATAAAACTGAGATAGAATTAGAGAAAGACCTAAATATTTACAGGATTACCACTTTCCCCATTGCAAAGTAACAAACTTCAGGGGAAAATACATTATACTCTTAATATATAAAATACAAAATAAATATGTGAAACAATGTCACCTGATAACTGTATTATATTCGTTACTTTAAACAATAAAAAGATTTAATCTTTTGAAATATAGAAAGAAATAACATGAAGTTTATATAATAAGGTATGCTACAACATTTTACCAAGTTCAATAATCTAAGATGTGACACAGATTTTAAGTCAAAAAACAAGTATTCCTGGCAGGAACTGGGGAGGACGTGTGTAGGGGCAGCTGAAAGGAATTTCATATATCACTTTAAATGGCTATTCTATTATTTTGTATTAATAATTGTATATGTTTTAAAAAATTAAAAAATAGATTTGTAAAATCTCTTTAATATTAATATACAAGACTTATTAATATACATAGGTCAGATCTCAAGGGATTGCTTTTGTAATCCTACTTACTAAATCCAAATCATCAGGAAAATGAACATCTTCAAATTAAATCCAAGCTTTTTATAGAGCTGGGTGGTAAATATTTATCAGTGTTTCTTTGTTCTTCTAAGCAGTTACAGCACTATTCTCTAGACTATTCTATTATTATATCTGTAGGCCCAAAAGAGCATCTGGTTAGAATTCATAGACACTGGTTACTTAGAAATCTTATGAGCTAGATTTTTTTTTGATCACAGTTTAGAGCAAAAAGTTAAATCAATCCAGATCCATCTATTTTATTCTCTGTTTGGGAATTGGAAGTATCTCTGTTTTTCTAGTGTTGGCGTATGACCGATAGCTATGGATAATGTAAATGTCATTTGACACTAAGCTGAGATGAGTTTGCAAGATCGTGGCTGGAGAGTCTCAAAAAGAAAAGTTACACAGTGATCAAAACACATGCCAATTAAGATACAAATTGGATTTTAAATATTTTAAGTAGTAATATAAAAACCATTGAGTTGTTTAGTCAAATAAGGAGTTTTTAGCAGCCATCAAACCCCTGAAATAAATTGACTTCAGAAGTGTACAAGCTGTATATTTTTTCAAAGCATGAAAAATTTCAATGCTATAATGAACAAAAATGCCCACAATTACCTCTAAGCCACTTGTCCGGTTTTATCTCACACTGCTCTCTCGATTCATATGCTAGGCAGCCACTTGACACTCTCTAATCATTTTCTGAACTTCCACTTTCCTGCTTATGGGATTTTGATTCTTTTAATATGGAATGTTCTTCTCCTGCATCTCCATACTGTAGGTCATAAATCAAACAACCTCTCATCCTTGAAACATCCCTCCACTCTTCTGAGCTGTAAGTAATTTTGCTCGTTTGTCCTTTCCTAAAAATATTTTGTTCAGAACTCCTAGCAAATCTTGTCTGAGAGACAAAATGGTATATATACATAAGTTATAGTGTGAATAAGAAGGGAAAATAAAATACATATATGTATAATTTATATTTGCACAATAAATAATAAGATATACAGCATAAAATGTGAGAGGAAATAAACGTTCTCAATGTCTCCCTTGGTCTGTCCACTTTTTTTTTGGGGGGGGGGGATGGAGTCTAGCTCTGTTGCCCAGACTGGAGTATAGTGGTACAATCTCAGCTCACTGCACCCTCTGCCTCCCGGGTTCAAGAAATTCTCCTGCTTCAGCCTCCCAAGTAGCCAGGATTACAGATGCCCACCACCATGCCCAGCTAAGTTTTGGGTTTTTAGTAGAGACGGGGTTTCATTGTGTTAGCCAGGCTGGTCTCGAACTCTTGACATCATGAGCCACCTGCCTCAGCCTCCCAAAGTGCCGGGATTACAAGTGTGAGCCACCTTGCCTGGCCTGTCCACTTGATTTTTAGAATCTGTTTGAAATATATTTGAATATATAAAAGACCATCTTGCATCTCTGTCGTTTGTTTATGAACATTCTCTCCCTTTGTGTACGTTCCTCTGAAAAAGAGGCTATAGGTTGTTTATCATTGTTATCTCACATCTGACTTTGTATAGTGTATACATTAAAGCCACTGCAAAACGCCATCACGGCACTCCTAATCCCTCCCATTAGGGTATATTGTAGAACAAAAGCTAATAAATGTCAATACAAAGAGCACAAATCTTTCTATTATATAGAAATAATAGTGTACTGTAAATAGATTGATGATGAGACCAGAACTTCTTTACCGTCTTAATCAAAGGCAATATTTATTCATTCTTAAAGAGATAAATGTATAGCTAATTTTAATTGACTTAATATCTTGAAAATAATATAGCTCATTCTTAGACTATAAAAGAAAGCATCTTCAAGTTTAGGAAATTAAAACTAAAGGTTAGCCTGTGGACTATCAGGATAATAATGTATTCCAGATTACCTTGAAGTTCCAGTCCTCTAGTAGATTAGGTTATTGTAGATTATACACGCATTCCATTGCAAATTCTTTTACTTTTTCTTTGACTACAATGAAAGATGTTCTCTGCACCAACTAATCTGCTCCATCAAATTCCCAATGTCATCATCACCACCTTTCTCTTTTTTTTGTTGTTATTTTCCCTGAGGTGTGGGAAGAATATGCCTCTCTTTCCCCTTTGACCAGGGGAAATACTAAGTATAGTCTAAATTAGAGTCTAAGCTAGTCTAATTGGCTGAGAGGGAGTTTGAGATTTGCAGCCTTTTAAATTAGTCCTAGATTCCTAATTAGCTCAACAGGGAACAAAATTGCATTCAGCCTTCCTTCCTTTTTCTGATCCTGTCTCAACTTGGCAAGGCAATCTGCAACCCAAGAGGTTCAGTAAAAATAAACTATCATAGAGATACTGTGCACCATAAATATTCCAAACCTGCCATCACAAACTTACAAACTGGCAGTTTCATATATATGTCCTGAGTGCCCAAAGTTATGAACAATGTTCTCTGTTAAAAAAGGAGAAAATGCCACAATGATTACTCATGATAATTAACCACTTTTATTTTTAGTTAATTAAAAATATTAGCCATGGTGGGGAGAGAGATCCAAGATGGCCGATCACTAGCAGCTCAGGATTGCAGCTCCCAGTAAAAGCGCAAAGAGCCAGTGGACGCCACACTTACCGATAAATTTTTCTGCCCACGGACCAGGACATTCCCAGCGGAGGAGCCCCACAGGTCGCCAGCGCAACCCTTTCAGCTGGCGTGGCTTTTTTGCCGGCGCCTCGGCTCGGCAGCTCTTGGTGCGGAGTAAACGGGACTGAGCCTCCTTTTGGATGATGTCTGGAGCTCTGGGAAGTCAGAGCAGTCCATCCAGCTAATTGAAAAAGGGACTGAGAGGCCAGACCGGAGACCCCCGGGCAGAAAAGCACCACGAACTTCAACGCTGCTGTTTTAGCTAGCGTTGCGGGTCGCCACAGTGCCAATTACATAGATTCCGGAGCTGGGAATTAACAAGCTGGACGTCCACTCAGAGACCTAATTTGAAAGTTGGTAATTACAAAAACGACAGACGGATAAAACCATAAAGATGCCAAGAAGC
>CAUYQU010046616.1:0-61858 GCA_963574635.1 Cheracebus regulus
TCCATTCAACCCAGCAATCCCATTACTGGGTATATATCCAAAGGATTATAAATCATTCTACTATAAGGACACATGCACACGAATGTTCATTGCAGCACAGTTTACAATAGCAAAGACCTGGAACCAACCCAAATGCCCATCAACGATAGACTGGACAGGGAAAATGTGGCACATATACACCATAGAATATTATGCAGCCGTCAAAAACAATGAGTTCTTGTCCTTTGTAGGGACATGGATGAACCTGGAAACCATCATTCTCAGCAAACTGACACAAGAACAGAAAATCAAACACTGCATGTTCTCACTCATAGGCGGGTGTTGAACAATGAGAACACATGGCACAGGGAGGGGAGCACTACACACTGGGGTCTGTTGGGGGGAAACAGGGGAGGGACAGCAGGGGGTGGGGAGTTGGGGAGAGATAGCATGGGGAGAAATGCCAGATATAGGTAAAGGGGAGGAAGGCAGCAAAGCACACTGCCATGTGTGTACCTATGCAAAAATCTTGCATGTTCTTCACATGTACCCCAAAACCTTAAATGCAATAAAAAAAATTTAAAAATATGGTTTATCCTGTTTGCTATTAATCCTATTTCTCAAATCAGACTTATGGGCAATCTATATAAAGAGATGAGCAGACTTTCAGTAACTCAGGGTTTTCTTAAATAATTCAGGATTAAAGGTAGCCATTCTTCTGGTGAAATATTCTCCTTTAAAATCAACTTGATGTCTTCACTTCTACTCTTTGATGAACTCTTTCACCTCACTATTCCAGTCTGGCTTCTGCTCCACTTCTTCATCACATATACTCATACTCATATTCAAACTCTTTCTATCTCTATTGAAACTACTCTTATCTACATCAACAATGACTTCCTTTTTGCCAAATCAAGTATATACAACTCTTACCGGGTTTTCTTGACCTCTCAGCAATATTCTGCCATCTGACTGCTCCCTTCTCTTGAAACATTCTCTTTTCTTGCTCTTCATGACTTCAAAGTCTCCTAATATTTATTCCATCTCTGAAGAGTTACTCTTTCTCAGAATTCATTATTGGATTATTCTACTGTAGCTTAGGTCTAAATGTTAAAGTTTTTAAAACCTTACCACCTCTTTCTCTGCAGTCTTTCCTTTAATGACTTCATGCATTTTCATGACTTAAAAATAAACAAAAGGACTTCTGCTTCAGCTGTAATATGTAGAGTCTGGAAGCCATCACTCCCTTAAAATAATAAAAAACTGAAAATCAATTATTTTTCTGAAATCTGTTAGAAAACTGAGGTCACCAGGACAAATTGCCAACCTAAAATGTGAAGATGTTAGTGAATTCTGAGAATGATAGCCAAGATCTGATTAACTGAAGCAGAAACCTCTGGAGCCATAAAATGGTAGTAATAACTGAATGATTACTTTGACAAATTGCTGGAGGCTGAATGTGGAGTAGCTGAACAATGAGAAACTCCTAAGGGTCACAGCTATAAAGGGCCCACTATTCTTTCATGAGTTTTACCTTCAGAAACTCCACAAGTTTCTAAGGTGAACAGTCAAAAAACAGCCCTTTGTGGCTTTGGAGGAAGAAGAATCACTTAAAAGTAGGTACAGAATATTCTCCATAACAGAGGCCTATTTGGGGATGGACTTACCAGAGTCTCATCCCACAGGAGAAAGGATATTTCTCCACCTCCAGCCCCCTTGTACCTTCCTGTTTCACCTAAGGGAGAAGTGTGGGAAGCAAGAAATGTTTACAGAAGTACAGCCCAAGTGCACTGGAGAAAACAGATTTATTAGTAGGTTATGTAATGCTTCTCCTCACCAAAACCTCACCAGAACATTAATAGAGCTCCAGTAAAATAACAGTGAACTAGAGTTGCAAGAGCTGTAAAGTTCAGACTCTCTGATGAGGATTATTTAGGGAAGACCAATATCAAAAAGGGAGATGTAAGTAAAGATACAGAGAAAATTAAAATATATAGATCAGAAGCTTGAATTTACATCAAGAAAATAAGAACATTAGGGAAGGCATAAATAAAAATCAATAAAAGCTTTTATTTTTCTTATTCTTAGTTGATCTAAAACTTTGTTTAAAGTAATAAAGTATGAATGTATTGGGAGATGATTACCTTATACAGATCGACAGGAATGCCATTAGAGATGAGTGAGAACTGACAATATTATGTTATAAGGTACCTTCACTATATACAAAGTGTCTAAGAAATGTGTATTAGAAACTCTGGAGCAACTGCGAAAAATGTTTAGAAAGATGTATAATTACTGGGTTAAAAGAGGAGTGAAAATGTAATCAGATAAAATGCTCCATTAAAACCACAGAAGACATAAAAATTGGGATATTGTAAAAAGAAAAATGCAACAAATAGAAAGTTGCAAATATGGTAGAATTTAATCCAACTAGATCAATAATCATGTAAAAACCATGGGATGCAAAGCTGATGCAATGGAAAGGAGAAATAGGCAAATCCATTATTATAGCTGGGGTCTTCAATACCCCTCTACTTGCAATTGATAAATAAAGCAGGTAGAAAATCAGTGAGAATTTAGTTGACCTGATCAGCTCTATCACACAATCTAGTCAACATTTCCAGAACTCTCCATCTAACAACAGCAGAATATAAATTCTTCTCAAACTCACATGGAACATTTGTCAAGACAAACCACATTCTGGGCCATAAAACATACCTTTAAAAAATTAAAAGGATAGAAATTATACAAAGTAACAAAGTATGTTCTCAGACAACAACTGAATTAAAGTAGAAATCAATAAAGTAAGGATAACTGGAAAAATCCCTAAATGTGTGTAGATTAAACAATAATGTCTAAATTACACATGGATGAAAGAAGAAGTCTTGATAGAAATTTTTAAAATATATATTTGGAAACAAATGAAAATAGAATTTATCAAAATTTGTTGGCTGTAACAAAAACAGTGCTTAAAGAGAAATTTATAGAACAGAATGCATATTTTAGGAGAGAAGGAAGCTCTAAAATCTATTATCTATGTTTCCCCCTTAGGAACTGAGAAAGAAGAGCAATATAAACCTAAAGTAGGAAGAAGAAAATAAATGATAAAAAATTAGAGAAGTTACATAATTGAAAAAAAAGAAAAGCCATAGAAGAGAAAACAATAGGGCCAAAAGCTATTTTGTTATTTTTGTTTGGTTTGTTTGGTTTTTTCATTTGTTTTTAAGATCAACAAACATCTAGTCAGGCAATCAAGAAAAAAAGGAAGAAACCATGAATTATTAATATCAGTAATGAAAGAGGAGTCAAAATTACTGATACTATGATCACTAAAAGGATAATCAATAATACAGTTTTTTTGCCCACAAATTCAATAACCCTAATGATTAACCAATTCCTTAAAAATCGCAATCTACTAAAACTCACACAAAGAGAAAGAGACCATCTGAATAGACCAATATCTATTAAATACATTGTATTAATAATTTATGCCTTTAACAAACGAAAGCACAAGGCCTGGATGGCTCTGGTGATACATTCTATCAAATTTTTAAGGACTTCATGGTACCAATTTTCCACATTCTCTTCCAAAAACAAACAAGAAAAAACACACCTCAGTGTCACTATGGAGCTCAAACTTACATCTCTATCCGAGACATTTCCTCTGAGTCCAAGATATAAGAATATCCAAATTTCTTCTTTTATGTCTCATAGACAACTCAAATTCAATGTCCAAAACATACTTTAGAAAAAATATTTTACTCTTCTAAACCATTATTTTCCCCTCTGCTGAATCTAAGTATGTAATATCAGTTACAGAAACCTAGAAATCATGCTTGATCCTCCAAGTAAATCATTTTTATATCAAATCTGAAAGTAGGTTCTGTGAATTTTACCTCCCTTATATTTCTTAAATTCATGTACTGACTCAATCTCATTCTTGCTGGAATTACCATCATCACTCTCTTTGGCTTACTCCTTAATGTACTGACTGGTGTCACTCCACCCTCTCTTGTTTCTCTAATACACTGTATACTACAAGGAGAGAACTTGCCTTTAACATTCCCTTACATAAAACAATTCAATAATTCTTCTCATATACTTATATCAAAATTCAATCTTATTGTGATCTTTAAAGTCCTATATAATCTAGCTGTTATTGATTTCTTTCCAACCCTTGTTTTTCACTAGACTCCAGCCACATTAGGATTCTCTCAGATCTCAAACACCAAAAGAGCTCAACACATTCTATTTTCTTTGCAACAGGATATTCAACCCAATCTTGATCCACTCCCTTCATATAACTAACTTCTCATGCTTTGGGATTTAGTTTAAATAAAACTTTCCAATAAAAGTTTTTCCTGACCATCGTTTCTAAAGAAAGTTTTTTTCACTCTAATTCTCTTTCTCAGCAACTTATTACTGAACTCATAGAAATGGATTACAAACAGCATTTATTTTGTTTGCTTCCTCGTGTTGCTTGTCTCCTCCAATAGAATTTAGATTTCAGGAATGGAGGAATAATAGTGGACTTGCTCATCCCTGTATTCTTAGTTTCTAGAACAGAATATGACACTTAATATTCCTAGTATGTATTTGTTGAGTCAATGAATGTGACTAGAAAATTACAGTTGAGCCTTGAACAATGCAGGGGTTCAACAACCCTCACAGAGTCAAAAATCTGCTTATAACCTTTGACTCCCCCAAAACTTAACTAATAGCCTACTTTTGACTCTTTACTGCTTCTTGGGAGAACTTCAGTATAGTGTTGCTTTGTATGGGTGTCATGGTATTATTCACTAAATATTACAATAAATACAATGAAAAATACACAAGAATAGTGAGAGATAACTTTACTGCAATCCTGGAGAGAAGAACTTCCAAGTAGAAATTATTAGTGTCCCACTGCATTTTAAGCTGATACTTGAAAGGCTTGAGCTCACTGCAATTGCAACAGAAGGTGGCTACAAAATTACTGCAGTAGTACAGTAGGTATTATAACTTTTTGGAGTTTTATTGGAGACAGAGTTTACCTCTGTCGCCAGGGTTTGAGTGCAGTGGCGCGATCTCAGCTCACTATGACCTCTGCCACCCAGGGTTAAAGTGACTCTCCTGCCTCAGCCTTCTGAGTAGCTGGAATTACAAGCGTGCACCACGCCCAGCTAATTTTTGTATTTTTTTATAAGAGAAGGGGTTTTACCATGTTGCCCAGACTAGTCTTGAACTCCTGACCTCAAGTGATCTGTCCACATTGGCCTCCCAAAGTGCTGGGATTACAGGCATGAGCTAAATAGCCTGCATCTTTATGTTTGTTTACATTTCTCTTGACTGTGAATGGCTCCATGTGTTTGTATGCTTAAGTTTTGATGAATTTTAACTTTTTGTAATAGATTTGTACATATGTTATGGTAGTACGTGATGAAATAGACTAGCTTTTACATATATTGTATGTATTCATGACATACCTAACTTTTGAAATTTTTTCAATATTTCTAGGGTACACAGTTCATCCGCAAAATTTTTCAAATTGCCAGAAATCTCCAAAAATATTTTCCTAAATTAATATATGTAATTATAAATCTACGTGTAAGTGAACCCACACAGTTCAAACCCATGTTGTTAAAACATCAACTGTATATATTAACTTGATTTGATAACACCAAAGAGAAACAAAATAAATATTTGCCTGGTTCAAAATTAACTAAATTATTTGTATACAAATTCCTGAATTCTCCAAGTATATGTTTGGTATGGTATTTTTGCATCACTGTTGTAGAAAAAGAAATCAATGGAATCATTACAAACAATGTACATAGAGAATTTCTATTTAAATTTGTCCAGTATACTAGCCAGAAATTACTCCCCCCTTAAAATAATTATTTATATTATACCTGAGAACATGATGAATGTTCATAAATATTTGTGAAAGAGATCACTACTTGGCAGCTTCCTGAATCTTCCTTTAACGTGAAAAGCATCTGTTTATTCCCCTTATTCACTTCATACTCTGTATCAACATGTAAGGCTACTTACTAGCTATATAATCTTGGGCGCATTTCTCAATCCTATTGATCCTAAGTTTCTCAGCTGCAAAATGGGGTTAATAATAATATTCCCAATGTTATTTCCTTTCCTTTAACTTCATTCTCCTTATATGTAATGCATTTAATGTTAGAATAATTATTTTAGAGAAATTAATATCTTTATTATTAAAAAAAATCAAGCAATACAAAAATAGAGCTAAAATTACATAAAATTTCACTGCCTGGAATTACCTATGTAACCTCCTGTATTCATTCCTGAGGACTTCATTCCAGATTTATCTATGCAAACAATCAGATAGATAGATAGATTAATGTAGTTTAAAAGATTAATAGACAGGATCTATTAATCTCTGAGAACCATAAAAGTACTAGCTCTCCCAAATCCTGCTTATACTAAAGATAATATTATGTAAATATTAAGAATATGCAGTCACTATATTTTAGCCACAGTTTTTTATTATAGACAGTTTTAAATGCTGTCTTAAAAATAAAATTATTCTTCTTTGTGCTCTCCTACCTTTACTCCAACTTTTTCAGTTAACTATATAATTTTCCTTTCTCAAATTTTTAATACTGACTTTATATTTTTTAATCCAATTTCCTCAAGTTGTTTCATCTTTAATACTTAAAAGCTCACTATTTTAGATTTTTATTTCATGTAACAAATAAATACATATGTAGTAGCTTGAAACAGCAGATATTTATTATCGGATATTTTGCATGGTTCAGGAGTCCAATGTGGCTTGGGTTCAGAGTCTCACAAGACTGAAATCCAGGTCTGCCTGGTAAGTACTCTTCCAAGCTCAACTATTATTGGCAAAATTCAGTTTCTTATGATTGTAGAACACAGCAAACATTTATTATCTGATATTTTCCATGGGTCAGGAGTCCAATGAGGTTTGGGTTCAGAGTATCACAAGAGACCTCTCTCCTTATTATCCTGCTAGTGGTTGCCGAGAAACCAGGCACTCTTTTCCATGGGCAGATCCTAACATGTTTCTTTCTTTCAGCTCAGCAGAACATCTCTCTGAAATTACATATTCTTTAAAGGATCCCCCCTGATTAAGTCAGGCCCACTCAGTTAATCTCTCTTTTGATTAACTCAAGGCCAACTCATTAGTAACCTAATTAGGAAGAGATATCTGATCTCATTTAATAGTCGCACCCACACTCAAGGGGAAGAGATTACATAAACCATATAAACCTAGTAATGAGAATACCAAGGGCCATGTTAGAATTCTGCCTACTACACTCAATTCAAATTTGTTTTATTCCTGACTCCTTATTTACTTATTGATTACTTCAACTACATCAATAAGTAGTTATTTCAAGAAAATATCATAGGAGTTATAGTCCCTGAATTCTTTCTTGCCTAAGAACGTCTGTCAGGGGTGACTTTTACTATAAATAGCTTGACCAGAAAAATATTCTTAGATTATTTTTGTTTTCCCTCAGAATTTTATATACTTTTCAGATGATATTGAAGAATGTTGTGGAGAAATCTATGATATTTATGATTTCCTGCTTCCCACTCATTGCAGGAGACAGGATTTTTTTTCCTGCCTAGATGTCTAGAGAAGTCTTTCTTTTTTGAAGTTTATAATTTACCTAGGCTATGTTTTAATATTTGTCTTAATTTGGGAGTATTTCCTCCTTGTATAGCTCTTAATAGTTTTTCTCTTCCATTACCTAATTCTCTCCTCCAAGAATAGCAATTACTACATCATCTGTGTCCTCCAAATCTGTCAATCTTCTGTAATTTTAAAAATGTTTTGTTTACTTTTCTTCATTGAGTTTATTATCCTGTCTTTTCCCCAGGACAGAAATTCAATATTTTACTCTCTCTTTCCTGACTCTTTTTGTTTCTAATTTATTTATTAGAGCTATAAATGTTGACATTTTGAACTTGATTTGTTTTATTAGCACTGAAATTTCCTTTTCATTTTATTCTTGTTTAGTACCTTGTCTATGACCTGTTGTTTTATTGATTTTGTATTTTTATTAAGTTCTTTATAGCTCAAAACCTACTTGGAAAGTTTTATTCTCTTTCTTGGACAATATATTTTCCCTACTGGGTACTTCATTTGTCTTGCATTGCTGCATTCCTTTTACCCACTGTTTTGCAATGTTCATTTAGTCACTGGCTATTTTTTAAAGGCTTGCTCTTGGTAGCAAATGAATTTCTAATATGAGTGTTAATTTTCTCTGACATAGTGAGGGTGAAATCTCTTTGATACTGTCACATTTTATCAAAACTACAGTTTCAGGACAGGATCACGTTTTCTATCCATTAATCTGCATTGTGAGAGTTTCTTGTGTTGAAAAGGGAAGGAACACCTGAAAATAAAAGCACCACTTCTAAAAAAAATAACTGCCTCTATTTTACCATTGGAATTTTTCTTAAGGTCCTTTAAGCAGCACATTCCATATAGACAGGGTTATGTCCTGCTCTGAAAATCTTTGCTTCACTGGCAAATTTTTTCCTAGAGACCATTTCCTAGAGATCATTTTTAGTTGTACTGAGATCCTACTCTCAAGGGCTTCATTTTGACTTTTTCCTACACTCTCTATCACAGTCATAGTTAGCATTCTCAGTGAAAAATACCAGGATTTTGTCAGCTCACCTTCTATTCTCTGGCATGAGGATTCGGGTGACAGCAGAATTAGGAGCTGTTTTGATATAGAGTCTTCTGTCTCTTTACTTTGGCCTTCATTTTTCAAAGTTTATAGCGTTAACATTTTACCACTTTGTATTCACTATATGTTAGAAAGGCTTAAATCTGTGATGAAGCTTTGCTCAGTCATCCTTACCTGAAAGTTTCCATTCCTTTATAAAAAGCAGATTTAAAATATTGAAAACATCTAAATATCTAAGTGTCACCAGTTAGAAAATTGTTAGATACCCACATAGCCATAGAAGCATGAGTAGGAAGTAATACTCATGGATTGATATGAAAAGATTTCCAGGATTCAGTGTTAGGTAGAATAGGATAAATACAAAACACAGTGCATAATAGGCTTTGTGTCAAAAAGGGAGGTGGCTTAATGATGATATGCTGATTTGTTAATATATGCATAAGTATCTCTGGAAAGATACATAAGTAATTAATGGGGATGGAAGACTTTATATACTGTACTCCTTTGAATTTTATACATATGAATACCTACCCAAAAAAATTCTGACTTAATTTTTTTAAAACATGCATTATTGTTGCATCTATTATATTCTAGAGGCTGATAAAGTTGTCTTAATTTCTCTTCAACCTTAAGAAAAATATTAAATTAGGAGTCCACCCTACAAAAGCATGACTTCATCATAATTAATTACATCTGTAATAAACTTATATCCAAATATGTTCACACTCTGAGGTGCTGGGAGTTAGGACTTCAGTATATCTTTTTTTGAGTGGAGGACACAAGTTTTTTTTTTTTTTTTTTTCTGGTAGGGGAATATACATAAAGCCAGATGTAAAAATACTAGGATTATTATGGTTCCTCTAACATTGAAGCAATTCTCTTATTAGGCAAAACACTCACTTGTAAAGCCTTTCAAACATATTTGTGCTTCACCTAGCAACCCCTTTTTAAAAAAAATTATTAAATGTTGAAAAGATCTCAAATAAAATTTATAAAATATTTATAAGTGAGCATGTATATGCCAACCAGGTTAAGAAAGGAAAAATTACCACATTGAAGGCTCTTATGTATTTCTTCCTAAAGCCATTCATTTTCATTTCATCTTCTTCGATGAAACTGCTACTCTGACTTAGGTTTATTATACATTTGTGTTGTTTAGCTTTGCATGTTTTAAGTTTGTGTTAATTTAATCGCTCCATGTATGTTCTTCTTGCTTCTTCTGCTTAAGACTATGCTTCTTGCAAACTTGGCATTGTTGATAGATGCCATTTAGGTTTCTCCTTCTGTAAAGTGTTTGCTTAAGGTTTTTGCCTATTTTAAGTAGATTATTTGTCTTTCTCTTACTGATTTCTTGAGTACTTTATATATTCTTAAGGACAATCTTCTAGCAAATATTTTTGATGAAAATATTGTCTTTTAATTTGTAAATTGTCTTATCACTATGGTATTAATAAACACAAGTTTTATTTTTATGTCTTTAAATTTATCAAGCTTTTTCTTATATGATCTCTGCTTATTGTGTTTGTGTGTGGGGGGGTGGTGTGTGTACATGTGTTTAAGAAAATTTTCTTTATCTTGATGAAAATATTCATCTATATTGTTTAAAAAACATTATTATATATTATTTATAAAAGTTCATTGTTTGCCTTTTACATCTAGGTCTTTAAGATATAGAGATTATGTTTTAGTATGTGATATGAGGTAGAATTCCAACTCCATTTTTTATTCCAAATAGATGATTGTGTTCTAACTTCTTTTAATCAAGTGTTTCCCCACTAGTTTGCATAAATAATGTTTCTGCTTTATTGTTTCTATGCTCTCTCCTCATTTTACTACCTTATTTGTCTATTTCTTCACCATTGTACTACTGTATTAATTACTGTAGTAATAAATTCTTGATATGTGAAAAGGCAAGTCTCCTCACTTTGTTCTATATCCTGATTAATTGCTTGTTCTTTATTTTTTGCTCATCCATATACATTTTCAAATGAGTTGATCAAATTATACATACACAAAGGCTTGTTAAAGTTTATTAGAATTACTTGAATATATTATTACAACACTGAAACTTCTAATCAATGAACATGATCTATATCTCCATCATTGGGTACTTTTTCGATATTTTCAAAATGTTTTATTTTTCCATTAAGAGCATGCATAGCTTCTCTTAAGTTATTCTCACATACTTTATGTTCATTGTATTGTTACTGTGATTACCTGTTTTGGCATGTACATAAATGTGACTGATTTGTAGATATTGATGTGTTCTTTAGCCAAAAGGTTGCTAAATTCTGTGATTATTTTATAATGTATTTGTATTGATATATTCATAGTAATGTTTAACATACACAATCATATCATGACAATAAGAATTTTTAAATTTTTCTAATTATTATCTATTTTATTTCTTTTTTGGCTTATTATTCTAACACAGTCTGCCAGAGGTTTAGGTACAATTTTGAAAAGTGGTCATGGTCATCATCTTTGTCTTATTCCTGATATAAAAGAGAACATTTTCAAAGTTTCACAGTTAATTATGATGGTTGCTAGAGGATTTTGTTTTAGTACTAAATTGCTACAAATTTTTATCATAAATAAACCTTGAATTTTTACAAATACTTCTACCTTTCCTGAATGATTATATGGGGTTCTCCTTTAATCTGCTGATGTAATTAATTATATTGATTGATTATTAAATGCTAAACAAAAGTTGCATTACAAGATGTTTCCAATATGTTTATGCTATGTTATCTTTTTACATAATTCAGGCTTTGGTTTATTAATAAGTTGTTTAAAATTTTTGCAACAAAAATGCATCTTAGTACTTTTCTTTCTACAACTCTTTTTATTTTTGAGTATCAAAGTCATTGTAGACACCTAAAATGAGGAACGGTTCTTTTTTGTCCATATTGCATAAAATATTCTTGACTATTTTGTATTTAATATTATTTTTCCATTAAATGGTTGAGTACACAATAATAATCGAGTTACTGGAAGTTATTTTACTTATTTGTTTCTGTGAAAATATGTTTACCTGCACATCCTGCACATGTACCCCTGAAGTTAAAAGTTTGAAATAAAAAAACATTTTATTATTTTGTTAAAATATGTATTTTTACATAAAATTCATGTGTTTTTAATTTATTTATTAAATATTAAAATACATATTTAAATAAATACATATTAAATATTTATTAAAAGTGTTTTTAATAAATAAATGTTGATTAAATATTTTAAAAATTTAAAAAATTATTTAAAATATTTAGGTATTTATTCACTGAAAATAAAATATTTAAAATACTTATGCATTTTATTTATTAATACATAATAAATACTGTTAATAAAATTTAATTTTTAAAATATTTATTTGATAAATATTTATTAAAAATAAATACATAATACTTTTAATAAATATTTTAATATTTATTGATAGTTATTAAAAATATGTACTTTTTTATTTCAAACTTTTAACTTCAGGGGTACATGTGCAGGATGTGCAGTTCTGCTAAATAGTTAAATAGTTAAACATGTGCCATGGAGATTACTGCACAGACTATATCACCCGGCATCCATTAGCTATTCTTCCTGATCCCTGATGCTCACCCTCCTCCCAGCCGCCATGCTCTGACAGGCCCCAGTGTGTCTTGTTCCCTTCCATGTGTCCATATGTTCTCATCATTCAGTTCCCACTTATAAGTGTCAACATGCTGTATTTGGTTTTCTGTTCCTTTGTTAGCTGAGGATAATGGCTTTCAGCTCCACTCATGTCCCTGCAAAAAAAAACATGATCTCACTCCTTATTACAACTGCATAATATTATATCATATATATGTATCACATTTTCTTTATCCATTCTATTATTGATGGGCATTTAGGTTAATTCCATGTCTCTGCTATTGTGAATAGTGTTGCAATGAACATAGATATGCATGTGTATTTAGAACAGAATGATTTATATTCATTTGGATATATACCCAGGAATGGGACTGTTGGGTCAAATGGTGTTTCTGCCTCTAGGTCTTTGAGAAATCGTCACACTGTCTTCTACAATGGTTGAACTAATTTACACTTCCACCAACAGTGTAAAAGCATTCATTTTTCTCCACAACCTCACCAGCATCTGTCTTCTGACTTTTTAATAATAGCCACTTTGATTGCTGTGAAATGGTATCTCATGTGGTTTTAAGTTGTACTTCTTTAATGATCAGTAATGCTGGGCTTTTTTTCATATGTTTGTTGCATATATGTATGTCTTCTTTTGGGAAGCGTTTGTTCATGTTCTGTGTCTACTTTTTTGATGATGTGGTTTGATTTTTTTTCTTGTAAATTTGTTTAAGTTCCTTGTAGATGGTGAATATTAGACCTTTTCCAGGTAAGTAGATGGCAAAAAGTTTCTCCCATTCTGTAGGTTGTCTGTTCACTCTGATGATAGTTTCTTTTGCTGTGCAGAAGTTCTTTAGTTTAATTAGATCTCATTTGTTAATTTTTCCTTTTGTTGCAATTGATTTTGGCATCTTTGTCATGAAATCTGTGCCTATGCCTATGTCTTGACTGGCATTGCCCAGATTTTCTTCTAGAGTTTTTATAATTGTGGGTTTTACATTTAAGTCTTAAATCCATCGTCAGTTGATTTTTGTATAGGGTGTCAGGAAAGGTCCAGTTTCAGTTTTCTGCATATGGGGCTAGTCAGTTCTCCCAGCATGATTTTTATTAAATAGGAAGTCCTTTCCACATTGTTTGTTTTTGTCAGATTTGTCAAAAATCAGATGGTTGTATGTGTGCAGCCTTATTTCTAGGTTCTCTATTCTGTTCTATTGGTCCATGTGTCTGTTCTTGTACCAGTATCATGCTGTTTTGGTTACTGTAGCCTTGTAGTATAGTTTGAAGTCAGTTAGCATGATGCCTCCAGCTTTGTTCTTTCTGCTTAGAATTGTCTTGGCTATTTGGGCTCTTTCTTGGTTCCATATGAATTTTAAAGTAGTTTTATTTTCTAATTCTGTGAAGAATGTCAATGGTAGTTTAATGTGAATAGCATTAAATGGCCATTTTCACAATTGATTCTTCCTATCAGTGAGTGTGGAATGTTTTTCCATTTGTTTGTGTCATCTCTGATTTCTTCAAGGAGTGCATTGTAGTTATCCTTGAAGAGGTCCTTCACTTCCTTTGTTAGCTGTATAACTGGGTATTTTATTCTTTTTGTGTCAGTTGTGAACAGGAGTTCCTTCTTGATTTGGCTCTCAGCTTGCCTGTTATTGGTGTGTAGGAATGCTACCAATTTTTGCACATTGATTTTGTATTCTGAGACTTTATGGAAGTTGCTTATCAGCTTAAGATGCTTTTTGGCTGCGACAATGGCATTTTCTAGATATAGGATCATGTCATCTGCAAAAAAAAAAAAAGACAATTTGACTTCCTCTCTCCCTGTTTGAATAACTTTATTTCTTTCTCTTGCCTGATTGCCCCAGCCAGAACTTTCAATATTATGATGAACAGGAGTGGTGAGAGAGGACAACCTTGTCTTGCACCAATTTTTCAAGGGAAATACCTCCAGCTTTTGTCCATTCAGTACGATATTGACTGTGGGCTTGTTATAGATAGCTTTTATAATTTTGAGGTATGTTCCTTCAATACCTAATTTATTGAGAGTTTTCAACATGAAGGGATGTTGAGTTTTTCCAAAGGCTTTTCTGTATCTATTGAGATAATAATGTGGTTTTGTCTTTAGTTCTGTTATGTGATAAATTATGCTTATTGATTTGTGTATGTTAAACCAACCTTGCTCTGGGGATGAAGCCAAGTTGATGGTAGTGGATAAGCTATTTGAAGTGCTGCTGGATTTGGTTTGCCAGTATTTTGTTGAGGATTTTTGCATCGATGTTCATCAAGAATATTGGCCTGAAGTTTTCTTTATTTGTTGTATCTCTGCCAGGTTTTGGTATCAGGATGATACTGATCTCACAGAATGAGTTATGGAGAAGTTGCTCCTTTGCAAGTGTTTGAAATAGTTTCAGTAGGGTGGATATCTGCTGTTCTTTATATCTCTGATATAATTCAGCTGTGAATCCATCTGGTCCGGGGCTTTTTGTGCCTGGTAAGCTATTTATTGTTACCTCAAAATTTCAGAACTCATTATTGATCTATTCAGGGATTTCTTCCTGGTTTAGTCTTGGTAGGGTGTATGTATCCAAGAATTTATTCATTTCTCATAGATTTTCTAGTTTATGTGCATAGAGATGTTTACAATATTCTCCTATGGTTGGTTGCATTCCTGTGGTATCAGTGGTAGTTTCCTCCTTATCATTTCTAATTGTGTTTATTTGAATCTTTCTCTTTTCTTCTTTATTAGTATAGCTAGTGGTCTATTTATTTTATTGATTTTTAAAAAACAGCTCCTGGAATCACCATTTTTGAAAAGTTTTTCAATCTCTACTTCCTTCATTTCAGCTCTGATATTGGTTATTTCTTGTCTTCTGCTATCTTTGAGGTTTGTTTGCTCTTGGTTCTCTGGTTCTTTTAGGTATAAGATTGTTTACTTGAGATCTTTCTAGCTTTGGGATGTGGTTATTTAGTGCTATAAATTTCCCTCTTAACACTGCTTTAGCTACATCCCAGAGATCCTAATCCTAATATGGTGTCACTTTGTTTTCATTAGCTTCAAAGAACTTCCTTATTTCTGTCTTAATTTCATTATTTGCCCAAGAATCATTCAGGAGCAGGTTGTTCAATTTCTTTGCAGTTGTGTGATTTTGAGTGAATTTCTTAATTTTGTGTTCTAATTTTATTGCACTTTGTTCTGAGACACTGTTAATATTTCAGTTCTTCTGTATTTGCTGAGGAATGTTATACTTCTGATTGTGTTATCAATTTTAGAGTCAGTGCTGTGCAGCAATGAGAAAAAATGTATATTCTTTTGTTTCAGGGTGGAGAGTTCTGTAGATATCTATCAGGTTCACTTGATCCGGAACTGAATTCAGGTCCTGAGGTTGGGTCCTGAATATCTTTGTTAATTTTCTGTCTTGAAGATCTGTCTAATATTGTCAGTGGGGTGTTAAAGCCTCTCACTATTGTTGTATGGGAGTTTAAGTCTCTGTTAAGGTCTCTAAGAACTTGCTTCATGAATCTGGGTGCTCCTGTATTGAATGCATATATATTTAGGATAGTTAGCTCTTCTTGTTGAATCAAACACTTCATCATTAAATAATGTCTTTGTCTTTCTTGATCTTTGTTAGTTTAAAGTCCATTTTTTCAGAAACTAGGATTGCAATCCCTTCTTTTTTCTGTTTTCCTTTTGCCTTGTAAACTTTTCTTCATCCCTTTATTTGAGCTATCTGTATCTTTGCATGTGGGTTGGGTCTTTTGGAGACAGCATACCAAGGGTCTTGATTTGGTATCCAGCTTGCCATTCTGTGTCTTTTAACTGGAGCATTTAGCCCTTTTCCATTTAAGAATAGTACTGTTATGTGTGAATTTGATCCTGTCCTCATGATATAGCTGGTTATTTTGCAGACTTGTTTATGTGATTACTTCATAGTATCACTGGTCTGTGTGCTTCAGTATGTTTTGTAGTGACTGGTAACGTTTTTTTTCTTTTCCTATTTAGTGCTTCCTTTGCAAGCCTGATGGTAACAAATTCTCTCAGCATTTGCTTGCCTGAAAAGAATTTTATTTTTCTTCACTTATAAAGCTTAGTTTGGCTGGATATAAAATTCTGGGTTGGAAATTCTTCTCTTTAAGAATATTGAGCATTAGTCCCCAATCTCTTCTGGCTTGTAGGGCTTCTGCTAAGAGTTCTGCTGTTGCTCTGATGGGCTTCCCTTTTTAAGTGACCTAGTCTTTCTGTCTGACATCCCTTAACATTTTTTCTTTCATTTTGACCTTGGAGAATCTGATGATTATGTGTCTTGGCGATGATCTTGTAGAGTATCTTACTGGGAGTTCCTTGCATTTCCTGAATTTTAATGTTGGCCTCTCTTGCTAGGTTCTGCTGGATGATATCCTGAAGTGTTTTCCACCTTGGTTCTATTATCCCATCACTTTCAGGTACCCCAGTCAGTCATATATTCTGTGTCTTTACATAATCCCATATTTCTCAGAGGTTTTGTACATTCTTTTTTCTCTATTCTTGTCTGCCTGACTTAATGCAGAAAACCAGTCTTCTAGCTCTGAGGTCCTTTCTTCTACTTGGTCTATTCTGCTGTTAATATATGTGAATGCATTGTGAAGTTCTTGTGATGTTTTTCAGCTCTAACAGGTCAGTTGTGTTCCTCTTTAAACTGGCTATTTTGACTGTCAGCTCCTGTATCATTTTATCATGATTCTTGACTTCTTTGCTTTGGGTTACAAAGTGCTCCTTTACCTCAGCAAAGTTCATTATTACCCACATTATGAAGCCTACTTCTGTAATTTCAGCCATCGCACCCTCAGCTCAGTTCTTAGCCCTTGCTGGAGAAGTGTTGTGGTCATTTGGAGGAAAAGGGGCACCCTGGCTTTTTGAATCTTCATTGTTTTTGTGTTGATTCTTTCTCATCTTTGTGGGCTTATCTACCTTTGATCTTTGAGGCTGCTGACCTTTGGATAGGGTTTTTGTAGTTTTTCTTTGTTGTTGTTTGTTTGCTTGCTTGGTTTTCTTTTAACAGTCTGGCCATTCTTCCGTAGGGCTGCTGCAGTTTGCTGGGCATCCACTCCAGACCCTAGCTACCTCAGTTCTTTCCATAACTAGAGATATCACAAGTGAAGGCTGCAAAACAGCAAAGATGGCAGCCTGATCCTTCCTCTGGAAGTTCCATCCCAGGAAAGTATTGAACTATTGGCAGCTTGAACGTATCTGTAGGAGGTAGCTGGAGACTCAGTTGTGAGGTCTTACCCAGTCAGGAGGAACAGGATCAGGGACCTGCTTAAAGAAGCAGTCTGGCTGCTTTTTGGTAGAGCAGCTGTGCTGTGTTGGGGGTCCTTTCATCCCCTGTTGGTCTGGGCTTCCCAAGGTCCACAGGCTGGTCTGGCTGTGTGGCCAAAATGACCAAAGTGGTGGCCTATTCCACCCCTCAGTCACTTGGTCCCAGGGAAAATCTGGAACACTGTCAACCCCATAGAACACAGGCAGTGGCTGGAAACTCTGGCTGGAAGGACCTGGCTGGGAGGACCTACCTCATGAGAGGGAGTGGATCAGGGTCCCACTTAAAGTGAGGTATTTTTTAATCATCATAAAACTATGCAGGAATTCTCTTCTTCTTGAGTTGCTTTTGTTAAATTCCATTTTTCAAAGAATATATGCAGTTTATCTACATTTGACTTTTTTGGCATAAAGTTGTCTTCAGTATCTTATTAGATATTTAGTACCTATTACAGCTATAATTATCAATAGCATTTTCAATTCTGCATTAATTGTCCTCTCTTATTCTCTCTCTCCATTAAGGCTGCTAGAGGTTTATCAATTTTATAATGCTTTCAAATAATGAAGTTTTGATTCCATATGAATTTTAGAATTTTTTTTTTAGTTCTGTGAAAAATTACGTTGATATTGTGATGGCAATTGCACTAAATCCGTAGATTTCTTTGGGCAGTACATGAAAAATGCTCAATATCACAATCATCAGGGAAATGCAATTTAAAACCACAATGAAGTACCACCTTATTCCTTCAAGAACATCCATTAGTCAAAGTGAAAAACGATAGATGTTGGCATAAATGTGTTGAGGAGGGAATGCGTATACACTGATTGTGAAAATGTAAATTAGTACAATCTCTTTGTAAAACAGTATAAAGAGTTCTTAAAAAGCTAAAAGTAGATCTACCAATGGATCCAGCAATCTCACTACTGGGTATCTACCCAAAGCAAAAGAAGTTCTTATCTGAAAAAGACACTGGAACATGTATGTTTATAGCAGTACAATTCACAATTGTAAAGATGTAGAACCAACCTAAGTGTCCATCAACTAATGACTGGATAAAGAAAATGTTGTGTGTGTGTGTACGCACACACACACACACATCATGGACTACTACTCAGCCATTAAAACAAACAAAATAATGTGCTTTGAAGCAATTTGGATGGAGCTGGAGGCCATTATTCTAAATGAAGTAACACAGGAGTGTCAAACCAAAAACTATATGTTCTCACTTATAAGTGGGAGCCAAGCTCTGAGTATTCAAAAGCAAACAGAGTGCAATAAGAGACTTTAGACAATCAGAAGGGGGAAGGTAGGATGAGGGCAGATATAAAAAACTATGCATTAGGTACAATGTACACTACTCAGGTAACAGGTGCACTAATACCTCAGAATTCACCACTAAATGATTCATCTATTAACCAAAAACCACTTATACCCCCAAATCTACTGAAATATACAAAAAAAAAACAAAGTTTTGCCTTTGCTGATGATAATCTTTATTTCACATTTCTATTTTATTCATTTCTGCCTTTTATCTTTTATGTTTTCTAGTTTCATTGCCATTATTCTGATTTTTCCCTAATTTCTACAGATAATTACTTTTCTTTTTTCTACTATGAGTATATGAGTCTAGATTTTCCCCTTTAGTTGTGCTGTAGCTATATATTATCAATACTGATATGTAGTATTTTCATTATTGTTTGATTTTAAATATTTCCTGATTTCTATTATTCCTTTTTTTCCCATATCATGTGTTTATTTCCAAATAATAGTATGTTTTTGAATTAACTTTATTTATATTACAATTAATTGCATGAAAGCCCAAGGATAAGGTCTTTATGATTCAAACTTCTGAAATTGGTTAACACTTTATGGCCTGATGAATGGTCAACTTTCATAATGTTCATTGTGCAATTTAATAGATATATTCCACTACTTCTAGGTACAATGTTCTACTACATTCTTAATCTGAAACTAGTTAATTGCATTAATCTTGTCTTTTGCTATACTAGTAACTGAAAGAAGTGAATTATAGTTTTCTACCAATAATTTACATTTTTAAATTTGCCTTGATTGGTTTTAACCTTCTCTTACCTGGCTTTGAATGTAGACTATTGTCATTTTTGTGGGATCCATTTACTAATTTTTTTTCCTAGTTATTCTACCCAATTATGCATCTCCAAACAATATATTTTAGTTCTACCTAGTTTTGAAATTCATAAACTGTATTACACAGGATGTATGGTGGTGTGACTGGCTTCTTTCTCTCAATACACCCCTTCATGTTGAGGAAGCTATATTTTTCTTTCTTAATTGACATATATTGCTCTGTTTTATGACTATGTTATATTTTACCTATCCACTTAAGTGTTCAGAACATTATCAATTTATCACAATTCTGGGTATCCATGATCAAAATATGGATAAAATCAGCTTTTTTTTTTTTTTTTTTTTTTTTTTTTTTTTGCTAATGCTCAGGATAAGTTTTTACAGCACCAGTCAGCACCAATGTTCAGAACAGGTGATTTTCTTTGGCATCCTTTAGAGTGGTTAGTTATTACTACTTTGCCTTTTCTTACCTTGTGCTTTTATGTCCTATTCTCTGAGCCCTGTGAAGCAGACTCACTCGGTTTTGTAAATGCCCTCAAGGGAAAAACCAGCTTCAGTGTTTCACCCATTTCTTTTGGTATCAACCATCATTTAGTATTTTTCCTGTTTATTTGTTTATTGTCAGCAACCTGATGTATATAAGACGTCCTTCTTATAATACCCAAATCATAGTTGCTTTTAGTAAGAGACTCCATTTTAGTACTTAATTCACCAGATTACAAGAAAATGTTAACTCTGTGCACTTTTTAGTGTGCTCCTGTGGCAATTTTTTAAATAGATCCAAATTATTTTTAGAGTCCTCCCATTGAAAGATAGGGTCTACATACCCTCTTCTTGAATCTGGGCCCTTTGATTGTTTGAACAGTGGAATAAACTGCAAGTGCTAACTTCCAGGCCTGAGCCTTGTAAAAATGGCAGCATGCATTTCTCATCTTTTGGGATGTTTGCTCTTTCAAATTACCTTATATATGCAACAATTTACTTTGTTTAACTGGCCTACTAGTTGACTCACTGGTCAATAATCTCAGTCATTGAGCCCAGCAACATAAAGTCATGGTCTCAACAATTATTCTACATATTTTGCATGACCCATCAGTGCAGTAAATATATACCAGAGTAGTCATAACATTTGCAAAGAAAAGACACAGATACTTTTAAGAGTGTAATTAATTACTTCATTCAAATTTAATATAAGTAATGGGGCTAAAAATCTATTGAGTATCAAATATTAATAATATAAAACATAAGAAATAGGTTGGTATTTTTAAAGCACATAATGTATTATTTGGGAAAGTAGTCTTCTGAAAGATATAAAGTGAAGGATCACTTGATATGAAATAAAATAAAATGCAAATAATACTTATCTAAAGCAGTGATTCTTACTGTGGTGATTAGAATTTAATAGGGGTTTTTAAAAAATACAAATAACCAAATCCCATTAATACCCAAGAAGGGAAGATTTAGATGAACTGGTTAAAGCAGTGGTTCTCAAAGACGGTTGAATATTATAACTATTTATGGACCTTTAATACAAATTTTCAGTATGTATTTCAGGCCAATTAAATGAGAATCTGGGTGTGGGTCTCAGGCTGCACCAGTACTTTTTTAAAGGTCCCCAGCTTTTCCATTTTTATCTAAAGTTGAAAGTTCTCATCTAAAATATCTGATTGATTGCATATATTGTTGTAATACAAGAAAAATACTTTTAAAAGTTCTATATACTTAACTGTATTTGTATTTCCATCATCAATTCAGTCAAAATTAATATAAAATTTGAAAAAACAAATTCTCCTAGAAGGAAAAACTCAGTGGTATATAGAAAATTTGAAATGAATTGCTGTATTTAACTTGGAAAATTTAAGAAAGCTTGCTCAATCTAGAAAGTGAACTACTCAATTCAGCCCAAAGTCAGAACCTAACATGAATTAAATACCACAAAAATGTGGCTTCTCTCTCAAGTAAATGAGCAAAATGTTGAATGCATTCAACTTATGTATAAAAAAAATTATCAATCATCTTTATAGTCATTAATTTAAACATTTGAGACATTGCAGTGAAAGAAATTAAAGAAGACCCCAACCCTCCTCACATAATCAAATGGGGAGACAAAAAATAAAGAAAAATCTCATGCAAATATCTGTGTAATGACAAACTGTGAAAGGGGCTGTGAAGGAAAGATTCGTGGTTCTATAACACATCTTACAGAAGAATTTGGCAAAAGTGACATTATACTCATTATGCTAGCTTTAAGGCCCAAGGTTTAAGGAACTGGAAGCTTCTATTCCCTGTCTATCCAGACCCTCACTTTTGAATTTCAGCTATCTTGATGTAAGGAAGCCAAAGCAGCAGTGAAGAGACATACATGGATAAGAACCAACACCCCTAGGCCATACCTAACAGCCAATACCCACTCGTCAGCCATGCGCATGAGCAATCGTGAAAAGTTAATCATAGAGCCCCGCCTCACATCCTCCAATGTGGGGATCCAGAAGGGCTTCTCAGAAAGTTTGTGTCTAAAGAGAGAGCAGAAGGTATAGCATGTACAGAGACCTCTGGAAGAAAGCGTGCTTATGGTTAGGGCCTATCTGCAAGCCAGCATGTTTTAGTTGGGCAATTAACTGGATTATATGCAAAACTGATGAATATTACTAATATATGTTTTGAGTTAGAAAATAATGAAAACACAAATATGTTATATATCAAACATCACTATCAACAGAACACATAATGGTATCAAAGAAAAAAGCAATATTTAGTTTAAAATGTGACTAATAGTAGATACAGATGAGTTAAAAGATTTGTTAAATCTACTCTTTAATGTTTATATCTAGTCTTGTTCACTAGAATATTATTCTATATTTTTAAACCACAAATAATGGCTATTTTGAATGAGCTGAAGTATATAACACCTATAAACCTGATTTTTTCCTGCTGTTATTTTGACTTATAAGGAGATGGAAAAGTCATCAACTTCTATGAAATACTCATATTGAGTTGAGCTTTGTGAGTTCAAATAGTCATACTTAAAACTGAGTTTCAACCCACTGCTTACAAGTTGTACGCTCACTGTTCTAAGCATATCCTTGCATAAATATTCTGAAGTAAAGGGGAACTGGAAAATAAGTGAAGCATCATCACCTTATTCAGCTCTTTGTCTGCCACTTAGAAACAAATATATGTTAAAACGTCTTCCTGTCCCTGTATTGCCCTCCTTCCAAGCACTTGCCAAGATGTGACTGAAACTAGTGATACAGTATTAAGGCTCAGTGCAAATCCTGACATGTGATAGATTAAAGCACAGAATTAGTCAAACCTTATGATTTCAGACAGCTTCTGCAGCTGTTTCTCTTTGATACACCAATGAGATGAATTGAGCATGCATTTTTATCATTTTCAGCAGTGCTCAAATACATCCATGACATATCAGCTCTTTCTAGAAAGCCCAAGCACTCTCCTAACCCTCACTGAGGTCTTCAATATTTGTAAAAAAAAATTATAATTTCTTGAGTTAAGTACTCAGCTACACAACAGTTCATGCTTTCCCCCTTTTTTAATGTGCTCCATTGGGTATTAATAGTGTTCATGTTTATTTTCCATAATTTAGAGCTTGGCTTATAAAATATTGAAATGCTTATTAATGTTTGGAAAAGTGGCCGAGGCACTAATATGTATTGCAAGCAGCACACGGCTGTACTTCAGCCACATACTAATTAGCCACACATATAAAATACCTTGATTAAATTTTGTCTTTATTTTTCAGAAGGCAAATAGAAAAGAGGACACAGAAACACATTTAAAGACGCTTAGGACAAGTCAGTGTTTATCCGAAACTTTCACCGTTAGCCCAAACTGGTCAAATAATACTTATTAATGCATATTATGTACAACAATCTTAAAAGGTTTCTTACCTTCTCATGCATAAAAAGAAAACAGTGAATCCCATACCTTACTAAAAAAATAAATAAATAAAAATAAAAAGCATATACTTTCAAATTATGAATCTTCTGTGTTTCTCAATCATCATTATCAGGTACACTTATTTCTCCCCAAGAATGACAATGAATTCAACTTGTTTCATTCACCCTTTTTGACTGATACCTGTAAGCTGCATTTGCAAAATACTTAAAAGATTATAGATACACTGTCTGCCCACAGGGTAGTATGGCACATCTACAGTGCTATGTTCAGAGGATCCCACTAATCAAAAGCTAAAATAATTTTGCAAAATCAGACACATAGTATGTAATATCTATATTTCTAACAATAGAATACACTAGTAACACCATCTTTTACATTTTGATGCCAATCACCAACGTAATAGTCAACATTAAGCAAAATGAAGAATAAATTAAACCAGTCTAAAGAATTATTTTGTTTTGTTAATTTTAGGAGGATGAATTGATAAAAGCATGCTTTAAAGGGCTTTTGCAAATAAAAGTGCTTTTGACCTATTTGCTACTTAATAATCTACGCTGGAATAGAAGATAAACAGAGTGAGAAATTCAGCACAAGGCAAAATAAATCCCCCATTACTGGAATTTTTTGGAGCATACTGCTAATGTTCTAATTTCTTCCACAACCTCAATTAATAAATTAATCACAAATAAGCACATCTCTCCCATATATTCAAGTGGCTAAGGTCAATTTTGCATTTCTACTCTGGCCAACCCACTTGTTTCCACTGTGAGAGTATATCCTCCCTCTCTTATTACTAGTAAGGGACACTGGAAAACTGTTTCACCTTTATGAAGCTTAATTTTTCAGTCTTTCAGGTAGAAATAATAGCACCTACCTCAAAGGATACAATTAAATGGGACTGTTTATAAAAATCACAAATTATGATATAATTCTTTCAAGCAGTATTAGCTCTTATTGGATGGTTACCCTAACTCCCCCAATTTCATTTGTTAAAATCCTAATCCCCAGTGTGATGGCATCTGAAGAAAGGGCCTTGAGAAGGAATTAAGTATTGAAGATGGAATCCTTCTGATGAGGTTAATGCCCTGACAAGAAGAAACACAAGAAAAAAAGCTTGCTTCCTCTCTATTTTCTACCATGTGAGGACACAACTAGAAGACAGCCAGCTGCAAAACAAAAGGTAGGCATCACCAGACACTGGATCTGCTGGCACCTTCACTTTCAACTTCCAGGCCTCCAGAATTGTAAGAAATAAATGTTTGTTGTTTAAGCCACCTGTCTAAGAGATTTTGTTATGGAAGCCCAAACTAAGATATATAAAAAGCAATAATTTCTGATAATTGTATTTAATATTTTCATTAATCTGAAATTTTGTTGTAAGAATTACAAAGGGCAGAATAGAAATTAAGGCATTACAAATATCAGTTAGATAATTATTTGCTATATCTCCTAAATTACAATGCTACAAATATGAAGACTTTCTGTGTTGATGCTTCTTTTCATTAGGGAATGTATTTATATTTCAGATGGATTTTGTTTGCTTTTAACTGGAGTCCACAGATTAAGTTCAATATTCTTGAGAAGTACTTTGTAAGGAAATTATTTATTTATTTTTTTAGCACAGGGTCTTGATGGGTCACTCAGTTTAAAGTGCAGTGGCACAATCATGGCTCACTGCAGCCTCAACCTCTTGGGCACAGGTGATTCTCCCAATTCAAACTCTCAAGTAGCTGGAACTACAGGCACATGCCACCACACCTGGCTAATAATAATAATAACACCTTGTAGAGACAGGATCTCATTATGTTGCCCAGGCTGGTCTCCAACTCCTGGGCTCAAGCTATCCTCCCACCTTGGCCTCCCAAATTGGTGAGATTACAAGCATGAGCCACCATACCTGCTTGAAAGGAAATTATAATGTGATTTTCATTCAGAGAAGATTGGCAAGCCATCTTTGATCACAAATATATGTGTATATATCATCACCTTTCATATATATGCCCATATATATTTATATGTGTGTATATACATACACATATGTGTATTAGGTTAATACATATATTTTGCATATATATCTTTTTTTTTATATACATATATACACACACACACACACACACACACGCATATATATCTTCTGATCTTAACTGAGCAAGAGTGGAGTTTCAAGTGAATGCACACAAGCACACAAGGTATTGCAAGTACCACAAATAGCTGGGTAACTAGTTGCAAGTGCACTGGCAGGAATTATTAAGAGGAAGTGGTCTTCCATGAAAGGAGTATCCAGACTGATATCTGTGCATTTGCTGGCATTATTGTTGATGAACCATTAGAATATGAATTACGGAATAACTCAAGAGACTCAGAAATTCTTATTTACTCTTTGAGAAAGAGAATTAAATTTTTATTGATATGAAATCTACTGTGAATAATAGATATATTATGAAACATTGGCCCAGAAAGATTAATATGCACTACATTTTTTTGCTGTTTACCTACTGTTTTATCTTAAGCCCTGAGGCTTTCACTGAGACCAAAGTTAAATAAAATCAAGAGATAGAAAATGTCTCCCTCTTTCTTCCGTTCACCCCACACACCCTACTCCTGTTTCCCCCTTACTAAATAAATTAGAGAAGCACCATCCCTGCTGTAGATAAGTATGTTAAAACAAGATGATGGAATTTTTAAATTATTAAAGAAGATACATAAATATATTTTGTTCACTTTATATTTACTAAGAGGATATTTTGCAACTATATGACTGAATACTAAATTTATCATCAGAAATATCTGCTAAAGGATCTTGTTATTTTCTATGCAGTATATACTATACGTATAATGTTTCTAAGTTTACATATAAAAATATATAACTTTATAATACCAGCCATTCTGAATTTGCTCTTATTTACATTTCTCTCCATATTGTGATAAATTGTTAAAGCATTTACTATAATTATTGAAGTTTTTATTAACATTCAGCAATATTTATTAACCTTTGAGAGGTCACTGACCTCATTTAAGAAGGTAATGAAAGCCATTCCAAGAAAAATGCACACAAACACAAGCACACATACTTTCCTACAATGCCAGGAAGCTCATACATATGCTGCAGCTCATCCACAGATCAGACTGATTAGACTTAAGAAATCCTGACCAAAGGCTATTTCACCCTGAGGCTACATAGCATTCATGCTTTTGAAAGTCCACAAGGCTTTAAATCAAAGGACGTGGGTTCCTACCCAAATTCCGCTCCTCAATTAACTTTAATATTCTCACTTATAAAATGCAAAGTGGTCTCTTTGGTCTCCTCCTACCTAAAATTCTCTGGGTATAGGCAAAGAATAAGCTCCTTGAAGAAGAAAAATAGCTCTATTTGAGAATTACAAAAAGAAAATCCGTTATATAATATGAACAATGTTTTGTTTTTCTATAGTTTATATAAGAAAACTTGAAAAGAAAATATATGTGCTACCTAAATGTTGTTAATAAACATGACTTTGTAGCTTTTGAAGAGTACATCGGGCCTTAAGGGGCATATTTACAAATGATTATATGAACCGTGCTTGCATATTCATTTGTTTTCTTTTTCAGGAGTGTTTTAAGGATATTGAATAATGAATTAATTGAATAGAAGTATATGGCTGAATTAAACATTGAGACAATACACTCATTTTTATAATTGATACTATCCTTTGACAATAAGTGCCATTATTTGAAAGGAACTGCCATTCACTATTGATACAGACCCAGCTTTCACACTGACAAAGGAATTATATATAATGTCATCAACAAATCCGATAGTCTTAGGTTATCTTGGCTTAATTTTAAACTTGAAACATAAAGAGTGAGCATACTTGCATTTGGGGATGTCTTAATACTCATATCTTCCACCACTGACTTCAAATGCAATTTTCTGAGCACATGAAGTAGATAATCATGTGACAGACAGAATCTAATTCTTTCTCCCCAGATATTGGAGGAAAATTCCAGTAGGAAAGAAGAGAGAATGTATTTCACTTGCAAAGATGTTAAGGAATTTCTGTGAGATACAGGACACAAGAGACCAGAATGAAGGAAGGACTCATTCAAAACTCTCATCCTGTGAGAGAGTCTCTTTGCCGGAAATAAGTGAAAGGCACTGTCCCAGAATGTAGAATGTGAAACCCAAAAGTCATAGCAGGCAAAGCAGGCAGTGAGCTTATGGGAGGAGCATATCAATCCCACAACCACTGTTTAAAATATCCTTGAATCAAGATTTTATGACAACATTTTTTTCTGCATTACACATGACATAAAGATAGTTTCATCAGTCAGCAAAGGACATCATCATTTTCAAAATTCGGCAAACATGACAAGCAACAATGAGAAATACATTAGCTATCTGTATCAGCTGCCACTTTAATTAAATTCTAGACCATGTATCTCTCCAAGTAGCTATTTTACCAAGTAGCTAAGTTTCTAAAGTATTATCATGAAAGTAACACAATTCTAAATTTTACACTGTCTGTACTTCTTGGCCTGTTGGATATAGACTGATATCCGCATGATTCTGAGGAATAGCTTTTAACTCAGATTTCCTTTCACACAAATCTGAGAATGTATAAATGTTCAGATCCTTTCCTTTAAGGACACAGAAATGGAAACAAGTCACCATACTTACAAAAGATAAGCACTGTGGTTCTGTATAGGACCTGTTTGAAAATTCTGTCTCTCTGAAATAAATGGCAAAAAAAGAAGAGAAGGGAGAAATATGTAGAAAACTTCTAGTGTTTTCAAAAATAGTCAAAGCAGCATTGCATCTGAGAAATTAGGCCAGCAATTATGAAGAGAAAATAAACTGAAATAATTAAAGATAGTATGAATATGACAAAATGATCAACTAACCTAAAAAAATTATGAGAGACAATAGCAAAATATTGAATCAACAAAATTAAATTAGCCTAATAAAGCACAAATATATTCTAAAAATTCAAAAGAAAATGATAAAGAGAATAAAATAATAAGAAAAATTTTAAATGGAGAGCAGATTCAATCTACTTGTAAACAAGAATCACAAAAAAGAGAAAGCAGATTTTTGAAAGTTGATGAGCCTGAGTGTTTAAACCCATGATCCCATACCAGGAATCAAAGCTGTAGAGTAGATCAAATATGATGGACCCTGAGACCCTTCACAAATGAGAACCATTTTAGTGGACCTGAAGTCTGCATCTTACATTAATTACAGGAAAGTGAAAGTGAATCCAGACTTTGAAGACAATGGGAGTAGACTCTGGTACACACAAATATGTGTGTGTTATGTATCTGAAATAAAATCAAATATTATAGAACTGAGAGCAAACATATTGATCATTCCAATATATGTAACTGGACATAACACACCTATTAGAATAAGCAAGTTGTTCATATAAACTAACAAAGCAAAATCTAATTATATACCTCATAAGACAGAAAGATAGCTAGAGATATAATAAGTGGAAATAAAGAGAAAGTAAGAGTCAAAATCTTTTTCATCCAACACAGTAAAACTTAGAAATAAAAAAATGTTAAAAATGACAAAGGATACTTTATAAAGCTAAGACTATAATTTACCATGAAAATACAATAATTATTACTGCTTTTGAATCCAATAAAAGCAATAGCTTTCATAGAGCAGAAACTTTAGTCTTAGTGGAACTAAATATTAAAAAACAAATGATAAACACCACCCTTCTCTCACTTGAAGTTGGAAAAAGTGGGCAGGATATTGGCAGGAGTAGAGAAGACCTAAGCAACACCATCAATGAAATAGGTCTCATAGATTTATACCCAGTTATTTCCTCAACTGTAGGAATGTATAGCTTTTAGAAACCCTAATTAACAAAAATTGATTTTAGTAGAGAATAGAAAAAGTTGTAAAAGATCCTCTACACCCCTTGAAAGAGAGAGGAAAAAGTGGGAGACGCAATTGGATTTACCAGAATTTTCATGACTAGATAATTCCATTGCTGCTTAAGCTGTTCAAAAGTAAGTATTAAAAAAAAACATTTAAGTTATTTTTATGAGACAAATATGCTGTGACTTTGAACAAAAACATGATCACACAGAAAGGACAGTATTGATCAGTCTTCCCCACGGATATTAGGGCAGAAATCTAAAATATTAGCCAAGTGAATCCAACATCATATTAAAAATTAATATATAAAGATCATGAGGGGTTTATTTCAGGAGTGCAAGAATGGATCAATATTAAAAAGCCATTAATTTAATCTATCGTTGTAATAGATCTAAGAAGAAAAAGCATTATGAATATCTCTTCAAATCTTATAAAACGTTTGACAATATTCACAATCCTTTCATGTTAAAAGCATTCAATAAAATAGAAAGTTACTTCTTAACTTCCCTAACACACACTCACATAAACATTATTGCACATTAGGTGAAATAATAGAAGTATTCCTGCTAAAGTAAGAAAAAGAAAAGGATTCTTACTATCTTCACTATAATCAAACATTGAACTGAAATAATTTACAAGTGAAAGCAACTAAATTCAAGAATTTTTAAAGGACCACATAAACTTCTCTCTATTTATGGAAAAATTATTATATATCTAGAAATCTTCTATTAAAAATATTAACAGAAAAATTGTTATGGCTGGGTGCGGTGGCTCAGGCCCGTAATCCTAGCACTTTGTGAGGCCGAGACAGGTGGATCATTTGAGGTCAGGAGTTTGAAACCAGCCTGGCCAACATGGTGAAACCCTGTCTCTACTAAAAGTACAAAAAGATTAGCTGGGTATAGTGGTGTGTGCCTGTAATCTTAGCTATTTGGTAGACTGAGGCAGGAGAATCGTTTGAACCCAGGAGGCAGATACTGCAGTGAGCCGAGATCTGGCCACTGCACTCCAGCCTGGGCAACAGAGTAAGACTCTGTCTCAAAAAAAGAAAGAAAAATTGTTATAAACATAAGGAAATTAAGTATAAGAATATAAACCTAGCAGGCAAACAGGTAGTATCCCTATATAAAAACTGTAACTGAATAGAAGTAACTAAAATAAGAAAAAGAAAAGGATTCTTACTATCCTTTTCTTTATAATAGAAAGAAATTCACATATAATAGCAAAAAAAAATACAGGTACAGAAACTATAAGTACTGAAATACACACACAAAAAAGAGACTTTAACAAGTAGAAACATTCACCATGTCATAAAGAATAAGCAACATTACAAATATGGCCATTCATTCCAAGATAATCTATAAATTTAATTCAATTCTAATGACATTACCATCAGTTTGTTTTTTTCCTGGAGCTAGTAAAGTAGATTATAAACTTTATATGGAATAACGCACTGGGAATTATTGCCAAGAGTTAATGCTGTCACAGACACATGCACAGAAAGAAAGAGAGAGAGGGAGAGAGAGAGAGAGAGACCAGCTTAAAAGAATACAGTATGCTGTATGATTCACTTACATTAAATTCAAGAATAGTCATAAAAAAAGGAATAGCCATAACTAATATGGTGAGTCATAACTAATAATTCAAGAGTGAAAAGAGAGGAAGGCAAACAGGAAATCTATTAGAGTGATGAGAAATTTTTAAATCTTGTTTTGTATGGTGGCTATATGGATATAAGCATATGTACAATTTTTAAGGTTTGTACAAAAGTATATTTTATTTAATAGACTTCATTTGTACAAAAGTTTTAGTTTTACTGAAATACTGAACAAACACTATAGAGAGTTCCTGTACACCCCTTAACCCACACACAGTTCCTCTTATTATTTCGCATTAGTGACTAGTTCAATGAATGAACTATTATTAATATATGATTATTAACAAAAGTCTATAATTTACATTGTTGCACTTTAATCTAACACCCCCTATGTTGTACAACTTTAAGGGTTTTTACAAGTGCATAATGTCATATATATGCACCACTACAGTATCATACATAATACCATATCTATCTTCCATATACTACTGCAGTATCATATAAAATAATTTTACTGTTTCAAAAATTCCCACAGCTTCACCTAGTCATCTCTTCCCTCTGCCCTGGAATCCCTGGAAACCAATGATCTTATTAGTGTCTATAAATTTTGCCTTTCCCAGAATGTCATATAGTTGGACTTATATTGTATTTAGACTTTCAGACTGGCTTCTTTCATTTAGCAGTATGCATTCAAGTTACCTCCATCTTTTTTCATAGCTGATAGCTCTTTTGTAAAATTACTGAATAATATTCTACTGTACAGATATACTATAGATTGTTTATGTATTCACCTACCAAAGGAGATCTTAGTTACTTCTAGCCTTTGATGATTATGAATAAAACTGCTAAAAACATTTTTGTAGACATAAGTTTTCAATTCAATCAGGTAAATGGTCATATGGTAAGACTATGTTTAGTTTTCTTTAAAAATGCCAAATTATTTTCCAAAATGGTTATACTAGTTTGCAATCTTACCAGCAAACTGTTGCTCTTCATTTTCACCAGCATTTGGTATTGTCCATTTTTTTGTTTTATCCACTCTCCTAGGTGTGTAGTGTCATGACATTGTTTTAATTTACAATTCCCTAATGACATACAATGTAGAGCATATTTTCATATGCTTATTTGCCATCTGTGTATCTTCTTTAGTAATGTGTGTGCTCAGAGACTTTGCCCATTTTTCAGTTGTTTTCTTATTTTTGAGTTGCAAGAGTTCTCTTTACATTTTGAATACAAGTCCATTATCAGATATGTTTTGCAAATATTTGCTCGCAGTCTGTGGTATGAATTTTCATTGTCTTAACAATGTCTTTTTAGGGCAGAAGATTTTAATTTTACTAAAGTCCCAATTATCAATTTTTTTCTTTTATGGATCATGCTTTTGGTATTGTCTCTAAAAACTTATTACCCAACTGAAGGTCACTTAGATTTTTTTCCTTTGTTATTTCCTAGAAGTTTTATACTTTTGCATTTTATATTTAGTTCTATGATACATTTTTAGTTAATTTTTGTGAAACATACATAGTCTGTGTCTACATTCATTTTTTGCATATGAATGCTCAATGGGTCTAGCATGGTGTGTTCAAAACACATTTTTTCTTAATTTAATTACCTTTGCTCTTTCGTGAAAAATCAGTTGGTTAAATTTGCATAGGCCTATTTCTAGGCTCCCTGCTCTGTTTCACTGACATATTTCTCTATTATTTAGCCAATCCCACACTGTCTTGATTATTATAGCTTTATAGTACACCTTGGAGTCAAGAATTGTCAGTCTCTCCCCTTGTTCTTCTTCAATGTTGGCTATTCTGGGTATTTCTGCCTTTACATCTAAATTTTAGAATAGGTTTGTCAATATCCACAAAATAACTTGCTAAGATTTGGATTAGGATAACATTGAACTTACAGACCAAGCTGGAAACCTGAACATAGAGTATCTTTCCATTTAGAAAGAGAATCTTTGATTTCTTTCATTGGAGTTTTTTTCTGTACGAGTGTTCCTCCTACAAACTTTGTGTATATTTTGCTAAATGTATAACTAAGTTTTCCTTTTTTTGGTGCTAATAGTAATGATATTGTGTTTTTATTCCAAATTCCAAGTTTCATCACCGCTGTGTAGGATATTAATTGATTTTGCTATTATTACCTTTTATTTTTCAACTTTGCTATAATCACTCAGTTCCAAAAGTTTTTTGTTGCTGATTCTTCTGGATTTTCTAATAGACAGTCATGTCATCTGTGACTAAAGATGGTTTTATTTGTTTTTTCCAAATCTTTTGTACCTTTTCTTTTACTTTCTTGTCTTTCTGCATTAGCTAGGACTTTTAGCACACTGTTGAATAGAAATAATTAGCAGGAGCATCCTTGCCTTGTTTACTGTCTTAAGGGGACAGTATCTAGTTTTTCACCACTGATTATGTTAACTATAGCATTTGTTTTTCTTTTTTTTAATCAAGTGAGGAAGTTTCCCTCTATTCCTACTTTGCTAAGTTTTTATTGTGATTGTATGTCGGATCATGTCAAATGCTTTTTCTACATGTATTGATATGACCATGTGATTTTTCTTGTTTAGCCTATTTATATAAATGATGATATTAATTGATTTTTGAATACTGAACCAGTTTTGTATACCTGAAATAAATATTGTTTGGTCATAGCATTAAGTCTTTTTATACAACATTGGATTTAAATTACTAATATGTTGTTGACGATTTTTATATTTACATCCATGAAAGATACTGATTTCTGTAGTTTTTCTTTCTTATAATACCTGTATCTGGTTTTGATATTAGGGTAGTACTCATCTTAAACTGGGTTAGAAATTATTCCTTTTGCTTCTATTTTTTTATAAGACACTATAGAGAATTAACATTTCTTCCATAAATGTTTGGTAGAATTCACCAGTGAAACCATCTATGGCTGATGCTTTCTTTTATGGAAAATGTAATGGTTATGTGTCAACTTGACTGGCCCACAGGAAGCCCAGGCATTAGCCAAATATTTTAAGTGTGCCTGTGATGGTGTTTTGAATGATATTAACATTTGAATTAGTAAAATGAGTGAAGATTGCCTTCCATAATGTGGATGGTCCTCATACAATAAGTGGAAGCCTGAGTAGAATGAAATGCTGACCTTCCCATCAGTAAGAAAGGAAGAACTTCTGCCTGACTGCATTGAGAAGGGACATCTGTTTTCTCCTGACTTCAGATTGAATTAAAACATCAGCGCCTCTTGAATCTCGAGCCTGCAGGATTTTCAACTGAAATTTACACCACTGGCTTTCCTGAGTTTGCAGCTTGCTGACTGCAGATCTTGGGACTTCTCAGTTTCTCTCTCTCTATATATATATCTTTAGATGTAGAGAGGGTACACACACACACACACACAGACACACACACACAAACACTATTGGTTCTCTTTCTCTGGAGAACCCTCATACAAAAACTTATTAAATATTGAATCAATTGCTTTAATTGACATTGGTTTATTTTTATTACATATTTCTCTTTCTATGAGATGGTAGTTTGTGTCTCTCAAGGAATTGGTCCATTTCCTCTAAGCTCTCAATGTGTGGATGTACAGTTGTTTATAATATTCTTCAATTATCCTTTTAATGTCTATGAGATCAGCAGCGATGACTTCTTTCATTTCTGATATTAATCACTTTCTCTTTTTTCTTGGTTAGCCTGAGTAGAGGTTTATCAATTGTACTGATCATTTTAAAGAACAAGCTTTTGCATTTTAGACACATTAATTTTCCCTAAATATCTGTTAATATATTTTATAATTTTGAAATTTTATTTGTGCTATCCTTTGTTTTATTTTATTTCAGAGTGCTTAATGTGTATGTAGTCAAAAATACAAATCTTTATGACTTCTAGGTTTCTTAAATGGCTCCAGAGAGCCTCTCTGCCTCACCTTCTTAAGGCTATTCAAATATTCTCAAAACTTTCTGCAGCTTTTTGGTTTATATTGGATATTTACATTTTAAATATAACTGAAATTTACTTTTATGTTTTATGAGCTATGTATCTCAATTACCTTTTAGATAAAAAGACTGCACCACTCATTAAACTAACCAGTGTGCTAGTTCAGGGACAAGCTAAGCTATGCAAACAAAGATACAAACATTCAGTTTAATTCAACTATGAGGGAGCAGTTGTGCCATCTTCATCAAATAGCTTCTATTTCTGAATCATCAGCTCCCAGATAACAAGAAACAAAAAGGAAACATGAACGCACACACCCACTCATAATGAGGACAAAATTCAGAAATGGCACACACTAGCATCTCCCCTCCATTTTCTTTCCTTTTCCCTTTGGCCAGAACTTAGTTACATGGTCATACCTAAATGCAAAGGAGTCTGCAAAATGTAATCTTCACCTGGTGGATCATGTATCCTGCCTAGGTAAAACTCTATTAATACAGAAAGGGAAAAAGAGTGTTAAATTAATACTAGCTATCTATCACAATTGTCCTTTTCCTTCTATATTAAAATGCCTATTGAGTCTTATGAGACTAAGACTGTTTGCTTTTTTCCTAGACTTTATTCTCTTCCACTAATCTTCATTTTGTTGCTATGACAACACCATTCTCTACTTACAGTGGTTTTATAGCAAATGTTAACCTTTGATGGTATTAATTTCTCTGCCCCTTACTTAATGTTTCTTAATTCTTCCAGATATATTTTTAAGTTCTTCTAAATCTAAACCATCAATATTCAAATTAAAATTGAAATTGTTGTATTTACTAATTTTAGTGTAGCTTCTTGCAATTGAAAAATCAATTTGTTCTCTAATTCTTCTAGTTTCAATAATTATAAGCTTCTTTAATGAAAGTACTTCTGAAATTTTCTAAATCTATGTATAATGTCGAGATTATTTACAATAATGATATATGACTTAAATCTTTTTCATGTGTCTCTATTTTACATTGGTTAATATGCCACTCTGCCTTATTTTCATACTTTTCTCCTTAAAGTTACAAATATTAATGTCATTATTCCTACTTTTCTTTGGTTTGTGTTCACCTTGTCTAGCCTTCCTTGATATTCAGAAATTTTACCAAGAAATGCTTCATTGTGTTGAGAGGCATTCTATTTTTCTACCATTGCATTTTGACATTAATTCTTCATGAAAATAAGAGAGCTATTTTAACCTGTAAACTGAAGATTTTTTTCTTTGGACCAAGAAACTAGCTCCCATTACTTTTATAATTATAAATTTTCTGACTGTTTCTATTTGTGAAACTCTTACTTATAAATAAATGTCTTGGATCTGTTCTCCAAGTACCTCATATTTTTACAGTTTCTAATTCTATGAAGCGAAATATTTCTCCTGTGTTTTTCTCACTACTAAATCAATTCTGTTGTAAACACAATTTTTCAATTCACTTTTCAAATTTTTAAGTTCAAAAATTATACTATTTATTTAGTAAGTGTGTTTTGGTTCTATGGAAATAATTAGGACTATTCATAAATATCCCAGTGTTTTTCTCCTAAATACATGGTAAGGATTACATCTTCCTTTCTTGAAGTGTACCATGTAACTTTCTCTGGCAAGCAATATATAGGCAGTAGTAATGTGTGTCACAGCCATGCAGAACTTTAAGGGCTAGTGTGCAATTTTCCATGCTCCTTTTCCCAGACGTAATGAGCATAGAGCATCTTGCCCTTCCTGACTTCTGGTACTTAGGTGGAAATGAGACTGGGAATGAGATGGAGCTAGGAAAGCTCACTGGGGCTGCTACTTTCCCAGGGTCTCTTTTCACCTTTTCCCTGGTCAATCCCCAACACTGGTATGAAACTATGAGACTTGGAGCTTCTACAGTCATCCTTACCATCAAAAAAGGATGAAGGCAGCACATAGAAGAAGATCTAAGAGATATTATTTAGGGGAGTAACAGGTAGAAGGAACTTACTTCTGTTGTGCCTTCATGAAAGCATTGAGCCACACAAGCCTAGGTAATTTTGTAGGAAAGAAAAAAAATGCTCTGTCTCCTTCAAAACAGTCTTATATTAGGCTAATGGTACCTGCAACCAAGTTTGTACTCAATCTAATACATATCTAAAAATATAAGTATAAAATAACCAGTTAATTATGTTTAACCTTGAAATGTTGTCCATTTTTGAACTTAACAGTAGACCCAAAAGTCTTATGAGAAAAGGGAGAGAGTACAGCTTATTAGTGTCATATATTGCTTTCATTTATTTTAGAATTATGAAACCACTTAATATTGCACATTTAAAGACATAAGGCATATGGTAGGTTTTGACAGAATACTCTAAATAGCTGTAGTGTTATTACTATTGTTACTGTTTTTAATGAATGTTGAAACTTCATGTGGAACATAATCAAATGTAATGACTATTAATAACTTTATTCCTCTATAATTAACAAAATAATGCTTTATTCTACAAATATAGTATTAAAGTTACTAATTACACATAAAAGCTATTTTTCATTAGAGGTTTTGAAACTCACTAGTAGCCTAATGAAATTCATTGAGCTTAGCAATATAAGGAAAAAGTTGTTAATGCAGCAAAAAAATGTTGTTTTGTTGATTTTTGCCTGATAGCAGGATAAACATAGACCATGTGTTAGAAATTCAATACTTGGAATATGCTGAAAAATAAAATGAAGAGTCCCACTCAATTCATATTGGTCCTGGCACATACACCAACAAAGGGGCCCAAGACTAAGGTCTGAACTTTGTTAATGGGGCTGTGTATGAAACTTCTCCTGGGTCTTCATTCCTCTGTGTTAGTAAAGCATAGGTCCTTCCTTCTCTCTCTTCCAAATTTTCCCATTCCACAGATTCACACTGTCATTTCTCCAGGAAGAGAAACAGCTCCTACCACTGTATAGCAAGCTCTCTCACCTCAGAATTCACATACATACAGTCCATACAACTCACCTCAGAAAAACATGTGAAAACAGGAGCTAAGCTTTATCTAAAATAGTTTTGCAGAATTACTTTTTTATGCAATTGTGGATTTTTCTATTACATTTTAAGCATTTGGGGTGCAATGGACATAATTCTTTAGTATAAAATATATTTACAAATATCTCTTTATTGTTTTGATATCTTATACATTTCTAAGCACACAGATACTCTGCAAATATTTTGTTGATCTTAGTCTATAGCCATTTCTATTCTCTTCACTGCATAATTAATGGATTACTGACTCACAGTATAAAACTGAACTACAAATGAAAAGGAGCAATTTGATGACTGAATCCATTTTAAAACTTCTCATTTCCTTTTGAAACAAGTGAATAGAAACGAGTTCTTTATTGTTTCTATGTATGTATATATAAAAGGATATGTGTGTGTGTTTGTGTGTGTGTGTGTGTGTGTGTGTATATATATACACAAAAGCTGATCAACTTCCATAAAATTACAAGGCAAGAGTTATGATAATAGTTTGCTTTAGAGTAATGATTTAAAATAAATTGAAATAAGAGTTTGAGGGACAAAGTTTCAGTGCAGATGTGCATAATTACTATGCTTGCCATAATGATTAAACATTTGTAATATCTACTTCTTTAACAGTGGAATAATAAGACCAGGTATTCTGTTTCCATGAATCCTTCATATAATATCTTTTTGTTCCCAGTGGATGTCCCAACACAGAATGCCTGACTGATGGCTATCAGTTCACATATTGTACACCACTTAAATATGCTGAGACGAGGAGAAATTTCTGTTTGGGGATTTTGGTCAGCTTCTGTGGCTTTTGAATTGTGAGGTACAAACTACCCATATGTCTTTTTCTATAAATTTGGTAATAAATTTCTCTCCCACCTGAGTTGTACATAGCAAGAAGAAAATAAATGAAATACATTCTCAGATGAGAGTGGGGTCGGGACTAGACTGGAGAATTACTCATTTTCCATTTTCTGTCTTTATATGGGTAGGAGCATTAACTGTTGTCCTGGCTAAGTTCCAGCTCAGGTAATTACCTTCTTCCCAAAATTTTTCACTGTATTTTAATTGAACAATGTGTTTTTTACTTCCTGTCTTAAATCATATGTCTATGTCTGTTTTCACCAGCTGCAGAAATACATCTACTCTGACCTAAAATTAAAGAGGCTGTGGATATAATCATTTTCAAAGACAAAGCAGTACACGTTTTAAAAGAACATTTTATTATTTTTCTCAATGAAAAAGAAGTTGCTTTACAGTAAGAAGATCTCCCCCTTCAATAGAAAGATAAATGATTGAACAGACTATATATAAATATTTGATATCCTTGAGTCTTCCTGATACAAAAAAGCAGGAAAGCAGCAGACTTGTTAACATCTGATATTTTATGCAATACCTGAAGAAACATTAGACCTCCATTTTTCATTCCCAGTGTCAAGATGTCCACACTAGTAGAAATACTGACCAGTATCCATTCATATGTTTTCAGAAATGTTGTTTCAGAAACTTTCTGGGCATCAGAAACTAATGCTGAAGCCTAAATGCCAAGCCTAAGTGATCATATTTTAATAAAATATAAGGCATTATGCATTAGTCTGTTTTGCATTGCTTTAAAGAAATACCCGAGGCTGGGTAATTTATAAAGAAAAGACGTTTATTTTCGCTTGTGGTTCTACAGACTATAGAAAAGCAAGTGCCAGCATTTCCTTCTGGTAAGACCTCAGGAAGCTTCCAATCATGACAGAAGGCCAAGAGGAAGCAGGTATGTCACACGGTAAGTGTAGAAGCAAGAGAGAGAGAGAGAGAGAGATGCCAGACTCTTTTTAACAACCAGATCTTGTGGTAACTAATAAAGTGAGACTCACTAATTACCATGAGGACAGCATCAAGCCATTCATTCAGGATCCACCCCACGACCCTAACACCTACCACCAGGTCCCACCTTCAACATTGGGTATTACATTTCAACATGAGAGTTGGAGGAGACAAATATCCAAAATATCATATCACATTATTATGATAATTAGATATGACAAGCCTTTTCAAAACTGGATTAGGCCAGCAGTTCCCAAACTTGCTTGATTAAAATTACTGGAGGCGCTTGCTTAAAATAGATTAACTGGTCTCTCTTGGAAATCAGAGGAAAAGAGAAATTGTTATGCAGGAAAATTTGACTTTATAAAGTCTCCATTGTCCTTTCCAGTTCAAACTCCTCAGGTCAACTCCCCGCCTTCCCGTGGCCTTCTGTGCTCGCTGTCTCATGTTTATCTACACATTGGCATTACCTGACAAGATTTCTAAATACCGATGCCAATCCCACCACGACACATTCTGATTTGATAGATGTGAGAAGATGTGTAGCCATTGGCATTTTCAAAGCTACTCAGCTAACTCTAATGTGCATCAAAAGTTGAGAACCACTGAATAAAAGTGGTTCTAAAATAATCTAGACTAAGGGTGATGATAATTCTACGCTGGTTTTCTAAGAACACCAGAGGAGTACACTTGACTCTGAAGAGATGTAATTACCAAGTGGAAAGCACACACTAACCTCAGATTGCCAAAGATCTCAGTTTGAATCTCAAGTCTATCAGGTAAAATAAGATCTATTGCCACTCAGAAGACAGCCTACCCTCAGCTTTCCAGTTATGGAATGGGAAATATAGTACCTATTAATCAAACAGGTAAACCAACTAGTCTGCCAGATTCAACTTTTCTTCCGCCTTATTCAGTCCTTTTACTATACCGAAGAAGTGACTGTCTTATAAATGGGGTGACTCTGCCTCCCTGCTTGTTTAGAAGAATCTTGTCTATCCTTACTGTCGTGGCAAAATTAGTAATCATGCCAGCTTTTATTCTCAGCAGTGTCCCAGTTTATAATATAAAATTAGTAGTCACCTTACCCACATGCCACATTTTCCATTTATCATTTATAATTGACTGGACCAATGTGGGCAGCTGACCCATATAATGAACTGAGCCAATGGACTGTCTATATAACTTTATCTAAAATATGGAGTGCAGAGTTATATAAGTTATCTAAGCTGCATAACGAATTACCTAAAAGCATAGCGGCTGAAAACAAGATTTATTATTTCACATTTCTGCAGGTCAGGAATCTAGGTATGATCCCTTCAGACTCTATTACTACAATCAAGCTGTTCAGCAGTGGCTATAGGCATCCTTGGGCTCAGTTGAAAAAGCATCGACATGCAGGTCACTTATGTGGTCGTTGGCAGGACTGAGTTCCTCACAGGCTGTTAAATTAAATACCTCCATTTCTCACTGTCTGCTGGCAGGAGGCTGGCTGCCCTTGTTTTCTTGCTACATGGGTCTCTCCCATAAAACAGATCCCAACATGGTAGCTTGCCTTCATCAAAGTGAACAAGTGAGAAGAGCCAAAGAGAGAGTGAGAGAGAGCAAACAAGACAATATTCACAACCTTTTTTAAACCCGATCTTGGATTTTACATCCAGCCCCTTTTTGCCATATTTCATATGTTTGAAGTAAATCACTATGACCAGTCCACACTCAAGGGGAGGAGACTACACAGGGCATGAATACCAGGAGGCAGGAATCATTGGGAACTATTTTAAAGGCTGCCTACCACACAGAGAGACTATAATCAAATAGTGGAGTTGAAAAGTCCAATAGTTATAAGTAGATATGGAATGTAGCAAACCAATGTAATGAGTAAACTGAAGTTATGGGGTAGAAATGAATAAACAGTAAAGGAGATGAGAGTTGAAAAAATAATGAAACAGATACAAACAATCTGTTCAGAGTCTAGAGACTATTGTTGAAGAGTAATTCAGAGACATTAAAAAATTTCTTATGCAAATTATTTACATTCAAAGGAGTCAGGTGATAGACTACTGTATCAATCAGGGTTCTCCTAAGGAACAAAACCAGTGGGTCAGATATAGAGATATAAAATATTTATTATGGGAATTAGCACACGCGATTATGAAGGCAAAGAAGTCCCCCAGTCTGCCATCTGCAAGCTGGAGAACCAGGAAAGCTGGTGGTATAAATCAATTCAAGTTCAAAGCCCTGAGAAGTAGAAACTCTAACATTCCAGGTGAGGAAAAAATAGCTGTCCCAACTCAAGAAGAGAGAATAAAATTGCTCTTCCTCTGTTTTCTCTTTGTTCTATTTAGACCCTCCGTGGATTGGATGATGCCCATCCAATTGAGGGTGGATATTCTTTATGCAGTCTTCTGGTTCAAAAGGTAATCTTTTCTTGAAACACTCATAGACACATCCAGAAATAATGCTTTACCAGTTATCTGGGCATCCTGTAGCCAAGTTGACATGCAAAATTAAGGATCACGACTGCCTTAAGGAGCAAAAGCAAATCAGGATTCAAAGGGTGAAGAGGGAGATGAAAATAACTGCAGACAGTATAGGAACAAAAACTCTCACTTGCATGTTTCTAGAGTAAACTGATTAACTACCAGGTAGCAAAGAGGTCAGTCAAGGCATTAGGTCCTTGATCAGGCTGACTAGGTAGATCAAGGAAAGCAGTTTCACTTCTCTAGAAAACCTTGAGAGTAGTTTCTCCATAAGACAAATATGATAGCTGCCAGTGTATAAATTCTGCCAGGGCCATTTAAGCCTCTTTCTTAAACTATTTATACTTTTATTCCTTTGTCAGAGTTTTTCACCATGTAACTCTAGACTTACCACATTTAGTCAGATGACTTACCATGTTTCAAAAGTTGCCATTGTGTTTTAGAATCGATGTGATGAAATCCCTCTGAGTTTATTGTGTTTGAGCTAATTCAGATGGATTTTTGTTTCTCCAACCAAAGAGTCCTCACTAAGCAATTTAACTGAGTTACAGAAAAGATTATATAAAATAGTGTAGATAAATTATGTGGAACTTAATTGGAACTCATAAGTAGAAGTTGTTTTCAAGCCATAAGTACAATTGTTGAAGAAACTAGACAAATTGAAACGTGCATGAGCAAGTGAAGAAGTGATTAAGCAATCTCAAAACCAAGTCTCGAAGAATGACTGAAGGAGCCAGAGAGTTTATCCAGGACAAGAAAATCTCAGACGGTATATGCCTACTTTTCTAAATGCTGACAGTCAATCATATGAATGACGACTCTATAGACAGACATAAAAGCATAAACCCAGGAGGAAGCTGTGAGAGGGTAGATAAAAGTGTTTTAGGGGGCAGGGCTTTCTTCAGCATCGAAAGAATTCAAGCATAAGCAGCTTGTTGGAAATGCTGTATATTAAAACCAAATGATATGTAAGGTCGTTCCAATCCTAAACTTATGTGAATTTGTGAAATAAAGGGCGAATTCTTTTCTCTCTGTGTTTTCGTTTCCTATTCTGTAAAATAGCTAGGATAATGACTGCCCTTTCCAGCCACAGTTCTTGAAAGAGTATGCTGAGGCCTTAGTAGAATATACCATGTTCCACAAAATATAAATTGAAGAATAAACCTCTGAATTAAAATATCCATAACTATGAGATGTATATTTTTACTCCTTAAATGAAATATTTCTTGAGTCCCTACTTTGTGCCAAACACTCCTATAAGTACTTAAAATGCATTCGTAAACAAAGCAGACTAGGTAGTGACAACTTATTTTTACATACAATGTCATAACAGGGAAGAAAGGTGAAAACCAAACCAGTTTTTAATTATTAGTGAATCTGTAACCATGATAAAGCTACAACATGCAACTAGGATTCACCCACCTTGTAAAATTAAAGAAAAAGAAAAAAAATGTTGATCAGCACCAATTAGCAGGACCTGGAAAGTCATAGACAAGACTTGCTTTACAAAAAAAGAGAGAGAGAGAGAGACAGAAAGGGAGAGAAAGACATACTAATAGAGGCTTAATCTCAACTTTCCCAATCTCCACCATTAATAAGACAAGCTTTACCATTTGGTCTTCTCAATGCCTCTTTGCTTGTATTCCCAAAGCTTGTGGTCTCTCAACACCGTCTACTAAGAAAGTGCTCAGGACCTATTTCTCTAATCATGGATAATACAATAACCGGACAACTGATTCTCTTTACTCCCACTACTGCTGTTTGAGACTTTCTGTTCATTTGAAAAATATATACTAAAAGGTTCCTTAAGATCCAGGCCTATAGTATGATATAGCGTGTGTGTGTGTGTGTGTGTGTGTGTGTGTGTGTGTGTGTGTGTGTAAGATGTATGGGTGGGTGTGTGTGTGTGTGTCTTTGCGTATTTGTATATAAAGAAATTAACAATTTCCTTCTTAGATCAAAACATTGGTCTTTATATCACAGGTAGGTATTAGAATCAACTGGAGGCTTTCCCGAAATACACCCACATATATTCTGATTCAGTAGATCTGAACAAGTAAAATTTGGAAAAGTAATTCTAGTAAATATATTTGATTTCAAATCATCATATCAAAAAGATAACTAGATTAAAAAATAAAATTAACTAACAAAGCTTTCTCTTCTACCATTCTAGCCCATCTCCAGCAAAATCTTTAGCTTATTTGGCTAAAGTAAATAGTGCCCATAATTTAGTGTTTATTTCATGCTCATTCATAACACAGGCCTTCATTTAAAGCATTGTGATATTTTACTTTTATTATTACAATTCTATAAATGAAAGAGATCATCTTCAATAAATGGTGCTGGGGAAATTAGCCATATTCAGAAGAATGAAACTAGACCTGTCTCTCTCATCATATGTAATAGTCAACTCGAGATGGATTAAAGACTTAAATGTAAGACCTGAAACTATGAAGATTCTAGAAGAAAGCCTAGGCAAAGAATTTATGACTAGGTCTTCAGATGCAAATGCAACACAAACAAAAGTGGACAAATGGGACTTAATTAAACTAAAAAGCTTCTTCACAGCAAAAGAAATAACAGACAACATACAGAATGGGAGAAAATATTTTCAAACTATACATATGACAAAGGGTTAATATTCGGAACACACAACGAACTCAAACAACTCAACAAGAAAAAAATCCCACTAAAAAAATGTGCAAACATTTTTCAATATAAGACATCCACGTGGCTAAAACACACATGAAAAAATGCTCAACATCACAAATCATTAGAAAAATGCAAATTAAAACCAAAACAAGACACCATCTTATATTAAAAAGTCAAATAACAGATGTTGGCAAGGAGGCAGAGAGAAGGGAATGATTATATGCTGTTGGTGGAAATGTAAATTAGTAAAACCTCTATGGAAAACACTATGGAAATTTCTTAAAGAAATATATATAGAACTACAATTCAACCCAGCAATCCCACTACTGGGCATCTACCCAAAGGAAAAGAAATCACTATATTAAAAACATACCTGCACTTCTGTGTTTCTTGCAGCACTATTCACAACAGTGATTAAATCAACCTAAGTGTCTGTCCGCAGATGACTGAATAATGAAAATGTGGCATATGTATACCATGGATACTACTCGGCCATGGAAAATAATAAAATCATGTCTTTTGCAGCAACATGGATGGAACTAAAGACAATTCTCCTGAGTGAAATAACTCAAAACAAAGTCAAAATATCACGTTCTCACTTATAAGTGGAAGCTAAACAATAGATACATATGGACATACAGAGTGGACAAATAGATGTTGGAGACTCCAAAAAGTGAGAGGAGAGTAAGGATCGAATAAATGACATATTGGCTACAATGATCACTATTCAGGTGATGGGTACACTAAAAGCGCAACTTCACCACTACACAACATATTCACATAATAAATCTGCACGTGTACTCTCTAAACCTATTTTTAAACATTTTAAGAATTATAATATTTTTAAAAGTCTGTTTATGGGATAGCCTCATTTTTCCTAAGTCATTCTAATGCAAAAGTTTACAATCAGAGAGCCATAACAATTGTAACTCAAATCAACTAACTACAATGGTGGGCAACAAAGTTATCCATAGCTTTGCCTAATAGAATGCTTTAAAGTAGGAAAGGGATGTAGTACTTATAATACATTTATTTTTCTATTCACATTTCCATTCACATTGGTATGTGGTTCTGTTTATCTTCCCCGAACTGTCTAAGGCCTCTATGCACTGCTGCATTATTGTTACTGCTTCACTAAAAGAAGCTGACAGGTCTCTCAGCATACCCTTCTATTAACATGCACTCCAGAATACACAGGTTATTTTCATTCTGATGGAAACTACATCACACTTGATCTGAGCTGTTCTCCCTATAGAATAACAAAGCCAAAGTACAGACACCCTTCCCCCAACCCCTCAATCCGTACTGCTTCTCAGGTTTATTAATTTATTTTAAGGCAAAAGTAAGTAAGTCATACAGCATATTACAGAAGACATCAAAACCATAATATCTTTTCTATGGAAAAATCTTGAATTTTAAAAGCTATTTAGTGGGTTTCCAAGAAAGTGATAAAACAGCTGATTTTTGTGAACATTAGGAATGAGGATTTTACAGTATAGAAAAATGGACTGTGGAGACAGAACAGTCTGTGTTTGAATCCTGAATCTGTCACTTTTACTGTAGTCTTAGGCTAGAGTAACTTAATATTTGCCTCACTTTCCCTAAATTTAAAATAAAATTTTAATACTTGTCATTCAAGGTTGTTGAAACAATCAGTGATGACATGTAATAAGCTCCTAATACAGTCTGTATATAACTACAAATATATCTACTAAATAAGTAAACATCTGCATGAGAAAACATTTATCCTTCAGTCAAGGTATGCATATTTCAGTGGGTAGATGGATGAATTTTTTTAAAAAACTGAACATATTATGAAAGTCAACTATATAGAATATGTTGTGAAGTACTATAGAACAATAAAATAAAAAGTTTTTCAATTACTTGGGACAAGTAATTTTTCAATTACTCCTGTAGTAATTTGTCTATGTACTATCAAAAACTAGAATGAATGATGGAATAATTAAATGTGGAGGTAGTCTTCTTCCTACCTTCATTGAGGTTACAGGTACATAAGAAGTCATACTTTCTGAGGCCGACCTTCAAGCCACCTATTAATTTTTTTTCCCTTTTTGTTTCTGCTGAAAATTTACCAGAATAATAGATTTATAAAGAAAAAAAAAGAAACAGACAGGAGGAAAAAGGTGAAAGAAGGAGAGAAAAATGAAGAAGAAAGAAGACAAACCAAAAAGAAAGAAAGAAAAAACAAGTCATAAATTTTTTAAAACTCTAAGCTTTGGTTTAATCTGATTTAAGAATAAGCTGTGTTATAACTCTCCTTTGTGAATTAGTTTTGTTGTTTTTGCTGTTTTTATCTTAAGCAGATGATTGTTGGAGAATGACTTTAATACATTTATAAAGAAATTTGTAATATTGACTTGCTTTCTTTTTATGAATTCACTGTCATCTTCTTTCTCAATTATATGATAAATATATGAATCCATCCTATTTGTAAAATATTCAAATAATACACATGCATGCCAAAACATGTCATTATTCTGTTACCTCCATCTGTTTCCGATTCTTCCTCACTATTATCAGTCCTTTAACCATGCTCAAAAATAAATATAAAAAAATACATTCACATTAATACATATCTTTTACCAAAATGAGATCTTGTCCTGTGTATTGTTCCAGAGCCTTGATTTTTACACTTTGCTAATCTCCCTAACCTTTGTGAAGAAGGATTGCAATATACTAGACTACAATTAACTGATAATGTGTGTGATCTGAAAGTCCAAATAGCTGGACTAATAAATATATGAGTTATCATAATTTTAAACTTCCAAATGTTCTCTCCTCCCTCTGTTATGACATGAATGTTCTCTTGCTTCCCTCACATTTATTTTTATGTTGATCTTTTCTATTCTTCCAACATGTTCTTATTTTCTGGTTTGATATAATCTTTTCCTCTGAGACTTCAGGAACATTTGAGAAATCTTCCTCTATTATTGCAAAGTAAACAGGTTTCCTAGAATTCCTATGCAAAATAAATAGCTGTTATGTCCATGGGAAGACAGGTGCTGCATGGCACTTGTTGTGTAAGTTACATGGACCTTGCCCCAGCAATGGGGTTGCATATCAGAATCTGGAGTAGTGCAGAAAAGGCCTGTGTCATTAGAAACCAATTAGTATCTTATTTCACTGCTAGGGTCTGTATTTATATTAATTTTATTATAAAATCTCAAACAATGTTAAATGTTGTTGCTACATTTCTATGTTAATCAAAAAGTGGAATTACCTAAAACACTGAGGAAAGCTATGTGAGAAAGATTAGCAAACAAAGTATTGACCAAAAAAAATGCAAGTTTTTGATGCTTTAAACATTGTTAGGTGTATTCTGCCAATACTCCTTGGACTTTGACATTTTCTTTCAGCCATACCCTGAATTAGTTGAAAGGAAAAAAGGCGGACTTTAATTGTGACTCTTGGTGTTCACTTGCTAAGAAAACCTTTAATCTATTAGAGACCCATGGTGCTTCTGGTCTTGAATTTGACTTGCTTTCTAAATGGAGTTCATATTGAGCAATGGCTTAGTGCATTAATAATTAGACACCGCAAGTCAAGAAGCCTTGAGTTTAAATACTGGCTCTTCCTACTCCCAGCTGGGCAAACTTCTTTGTTTTACCAAATAACTTTAAGCTCAGTTTCCTCATTTGTGAAAAGGGATAACAATGACACCTTCTTACAGGGTTGCTGAGTGAAATTTCACTAAATAATTCAAGTTCTATAGCATCATGTCTGGCCAAAAGAAAGAACATGTTATTAATAGAAATACTGTTATGTTCATTTTCTTCATATATTCTATTTTTAGTTTCCTTGTTATCTTACAAGAAAATAGTATATAGTATAATTCATTGATACATGCTATTTTCAAAATTGTACCATTACTAAGATTCTGAAAATGTCATTTATTTGAGTATTCTAGCTCCTTTAATGCTAGCTTCAGAGTTTTGGGAAACTTCTTTGTGTTTTGCCAACAAAGGCCACTTCTCCTAGATATAAAGTGATGGTCACTTTGTTGTAGTTTTCAAGCATTGATATAGACATATTACACTCTTCTCATAGAAAAAAAAGCAAGAAATTTCAGCAGTGACAAAGTCTAATTTTTGGAAAATCAGTACACAGAAATAAATGTCAACTAAATGTGTTCAATGTACACATCAAAAAGAAGCAAGGTAAATAGAAAGGAAGTATAATATGGCAGAGTGAAAAAAGTAACAGGAATATCTGTGACACTATAATATCCTTCTCCTGATAAATAAACAGCATCAAGTCAGCCTTAAAAATTTATGCAACCTCTGATTGAGTGTAGTATGGGGACAATAAGAAGCTCATGACCAAAACTATGCCTTAATTGCCTGTCAGGATGCCTGAAATGTCACTATTAGAATTTTTATATTTATTATATTTATGTTTTTGATTAAAAAGCAGTGTCCAGGGAAGACAAGACATCATAAGTTATTCTCAGTCTTTACATAAGAGAAAATGATTAAAGCTAATTTAGTGTAAGGCACCCTGGGTAAGGCAAATAGGTGAGGTGTCTAAAAAAGAGGAACAAGGATTTCTGGCATGGCAAGTTAATGTGTGTATGTGCGAGAAGTGAAACTGAAAAGATAGATGAGGGAAATGATTATTTCATAGACAAAAGTTAAAATAGCCTGAAAAAGCAGCATTTCTTTTTCTCTTTCACTTAAGAAAATGACCTACAAGCCATTGTTATACCTGAGCCCTCTAGAACAGAATTATAACAGCATCTATTTTCAATGATAAGAGAAAATTTATCAGAAACTCAGGAGTTGGATAACCTTGCAAGTATTGCTACAGCTGTAGGCTCCCTGATTTATGGCAATGTTAGGAAGCTGGGCCCTTTCCTTCCTGAAATGCTGCAACATGCTATAAAAGGGCATTCTGAATCACAAGGCATAAAAAAGCATGTCAAGGGAGGGATATTCCAAGTCAGAAATAATGGCGATAAATCAGGAACAGTGAATGTGGCTGTATGGTTTTATTTTGTTAAATAAAGTCTTTGCTACACTTTTTAGTATACTTCATTGGAAACTAAACCCATGACAGTTACATACAACTGGAAGGATTGGTCTTTTTAATAAGTATTATCTCAAAAAGGATACACTATGCTGCACTCCAATACTGGAGAAGCAAGTAAATATTTTCAAGGGATATATATTTTCAAGGGATATATATTTTCAAGGGATATATACACACATATATATCCCTTTAAATGTGGAGATATATATGTATATACATACATATACCTCTATGCCTATATCTCCACATTTGTTTGCTCAATAATTTAAATTATAGTTTACCTATAAATATATAGATATAAATAAGCCTCATTCAATTATTAAATTTCAGTGGGCCCTGTGTATATGCATGTGTGTGTCCAAGTTTTAATTTTTTTAATTTTTAAATGCTCAAAACGTAAAATACAAATTTAGTACAGAAAGTTCAAAGTATAATCAGTCATTGAATCAGTCAGACATGAATACTAATACTTTCTTCAAAGAATATTCTGTAATATAGTGATTAGAATTGAATCCATGTTAAAACTGTTTCCCTATTGTTTCTTAGATTTCAGAGCAGTTCAATGGTTGACTAGTTACCTGTAAATATTTGTAAAATTCTGAAAATCAAATAATCATGGGGTACAGATGACCATCTGTGTTGCATTTGTTTCATCCAAGAGTAGACTCTTGAGTGTTAGAGCTTTAAAACTTGTGCAGAAATCTGAAACTGGACCCCTTCCTTACATCTTATACAAAAATTGACTCCAGATGGATTAAAGATTTAAACATAAGACCTAACACCATAGAAACCCAAGAGGAAAACCTAGGCAATACTATTCACTACATAGGTGTAAGCAAGGACTCCATGACTAAAACAGCAAAAGCATTGGCAACAAAAGCCAAAATAGACAATGGGATCTAATTAAACTCCAGAGCTTCTGTACCGCAAAAGAAACAATCATTAGAGTCAATCAGCAACCAACAGAATGGGAAAAAAAATTTGCAATCTACCCATCTGACAAATGGCTAATATCCAGAATCTACAAAGAACTAAAACAGATTTATAAGAAAAAAACAAACAACCCCACCAAAAAGTGGGTAAAGGATATGAACAGACACTTTTCAAAAGAAGACATCTTTGTGTCCAACGAATATATGAAAAAATGCTCATCGTCACTGATCATTAGTGAAATGCAAATCAAAACCACATTGAGATACCACCTCATGACAGGTAGAATGGCGATCATTAAAAAATCTGGAGACAACAGATGCTGGAGAGGATGTGGAGAAATAGGAATGCTTTCACACTGTTGCTCGGAGTGTAAATTAGTTCAACCATTATGGAAGACAGTGTAGCGATTCCTCAAGGACCTTGAAACAGAAATGCCATTTGACGCAGTAATCCCTTAACTGGGTATGTACCCAAAGGATTATAAATCATTCTATTATAAAGACACATGCACACATATGTTCATTGCAGCACTGTTTACAATAGCAAAGACCTGGAACCAACCCAAATGCCCATCAATGATAGACCATATAAAGAAAATGTGGAACATATACACTATGGAATACTATACAGCCATAAAAAAGAAGTTCATGTCCTTTGTAGGGACACAGATGAATCTGGAAACCATAATTCTCAGCAAACTGACACAAGAACAGAAAACCAAACACTGCAGTTTCTCACTCATAGTTAGGTGTTGAACAATGAGAACACATGGACACAGGGAAGGGAACATCACATGGTGGGGTCTGCTGGGGGGTGGGGGACCCAGTGGAGGGATGATGGAGGGTAGGGAGATTAGAGAGGGATAACATTGGGAGAAATACCTAATGTAGGAGATACGGGCAGCAAACCATCATGGCAAGTGTATACCTATGTAACAATCCTGCAAGATCTGTACATGTAACCCAGAAATTAAAGTATAATAAAATATACACACACACACACACACACACACACACACACACACACACACACACACACACACACACACACATACACACATACACAGAAAGAAGAAATCTTCAAAAGTAAGAAGTCTGGAAATAACTGCTCTAAAAAAAACCATTGAGTGTACCATACCAAAAAGTGAGCCCTAACGTAAACTATGGACTATGGATAAAAATGATGTACCAAAGTAGCTTCATCAATTGCGCAAACCTACTCTTCTGGAGGAGGACATTGATAATGGAAGCTAGGCATGTTTGGGAGTAGGAGGGAAATAAGAAGTTTCTGTACCTTCCTCTCGATTTTGCTGTGAACCTGAAACTACTCTGAATAAGGGTTTGGTTTTTTTAAATATGAAGCAGAGTTTGTTTACTTTATACTTTGTGTACCTTTCAAATTTTGTGATTTAATAGGAAGCAAAATTTTTTACTTTATATCTTGTGTACCTTTCAAACTTTGTGATTTCACACATAATGTATTATGTGTGATAATACACACAAAAATACAAAATTAAATGTTAGTTTTGTTTAAAAAAAAAAACTTACTTTTTTAAGTATTTATAAGTGACCCAAAAGTCTATTATGTCAAATAATTTTTGGTTTATCCATGGCACAAATTACCACGTCTCAGCTTTCACTGCCGTAAACCAAATGCTGCTGTGGCTTCATGTGCTCTTGGCTATAACTCACGTTTGATCTTTAAATGTGGAAAATCACCCCGTCCCACAAAGTAAATAATTCAACAAGCAGAAGCCCACTGCTAGCACTTGTGAAATTAATAAAGAGAATGGGGAGGAAGGCTAATAAATTCTTAATCTTAAATCAGAGGTTTGAGATAAAAAAAAAAACTGGAATTCTGAATGGCAATGAATTTGTTATGTTTACTATTTTACTATATACTCTGCACTCACACACAAAAGCAAAAGTGGTTTGCAAAACTCATCCAGTCTTCCAACTAGTGCCCAACTGTTCATCAATTTACTTGTTCTCAATTTGGACAGAAAACTGGAATCAAAATGGAAAAGATGATAATTTTATGGTATAAGAAAGTACAGTTATCAATGACTCTCAATGGAAGAGTAACGCACATGAAAGGTTTTACAATTTCATGTTTGTGATTTTATCATGACGGAATCTGATTGATGTATATTTCACAATGTCAATTCAATGTGAGAATAGCCTTTCCTTTCTTTTGAAGAAGGAAGGTGGCATAAGAAAAGTTTATGCCCTAAAGAATCAAATAAACCTAGATTCTAATCCAAGCATCACTTTTTTATTAGTCATAGGAAATTCAATAGCTACTTAACCTCTTTAAGTCCTAGTTTACCATTGGAAAATGTAACTAAAAATTGGTCTGAACATTAACTGAGGCAGTGCATGCAAATTACCTGCACATGAAAGCTTTCAATACTGTTTTTACTTAAAAACAAGTGGCATCCCATCTAAATCTAAGTTGTTTATCTAGTGAAAAACAACTAGTGACTCTGTATTACTATTCATCAGTAGACAGTTGTGGCTTATCTAAAATTAAAGGTACAGTTTATGGCCATGAGTCAAGTATAAAGTCTTATCTTCAAAAGTAACTGATTCATCAATTAATAATTGATAACACTTTTAAGTAATAACTAGCCAGGTTAAGCAATATTTACATGGCTTTTTAAAAAGCAGTTACAGATAATTCATAAAATTTTTTTTCATTTATTGTTCAAATTCCAAAGCCTATATATTCACTGAAATGTAATAAGCCACTTACTTATAATGTGGATCAAGATCCATGTCTTTTTTACATATAGATAAAGTTATAAGTAAAATGAAGGCCTTATGAATATTCTAATACTCTTATAAAAATAATTTATCTATCAGTACATTTTAAAATAAATTACTGTAATTATTTAGGAGCTACAACCTAGGGAATTAATTAGTAAGAAAAAAAGGAAATTCAATCAATCAATCAATTTTTTATTATTCTGCTATCACTTTTGATATTAGCTAAGCATTTCATCTTCAATCATTACATAAAATAAATACTGCTTTTATTGAGCTATAGTTCAGCACAAAAATATTTTTAATTATGATTTTACTCTACACCTTACTTTAAATAATAAATCTTAACTTCATGCCCTACCTTTTCAAGATTTTTTTAAAACTACCTGTTAAATCCTATTTTAATGTACTGATTAAAATAACTTTTCCCCCAGTTCTTAGTAAATCACTTGCTTTTCTTTGTAGTCCATCTTAAAAACTTGACATTTATTATCTTTTTAAGAAGATAGATTTTAAAAAGAGATACAGATCACATTTGCATGAACTCTCCATGATATGGTTTATCAACGTGAATCAATCAGGGAATCAATAGGAGGTAATAGAGAAGCTGAGAGAGACAGGCACTCTGCTAAGTACTGGAATAGGAAGCCATTAAAGGAATTAGATCCAGAGATAAGCTAAAATTATGTATTGCACATTCTAATCTATATTCAGAATAACCTTTTAGTACTAAATCAAAAGGAAGCTCAGAACAGAAAATATATCAACTAAATAAGCTTTTGTTGTATACACTGTAACAGAATATTAAAAACACCTCTGCTGGTCAAGTTGAAAACAAAGGTTGCTAAAATAAGCAAGGTTTCAATGTCCTCCCTCCAGATGATTCAAGGTGACATAAATTATTGCACAAGCACAAAGGTATTTTTGAATATATTACTGCACACAGATTATTCTGAAACTGCTGTAAGCAATTTGTTGGTTTTTCAAAATATGCCTTAATCCTCTGAAGTTGTATTTTAAACAAAACCCATTTATAAGATTTGCTAATATGGTCTTACTCTTCAGTACATGTTATTAATAATATTCAATTTTAACCTAATACCTTAAGCCAGTAATATTAAGACAATAGTTTAATGAAATATATTTATAAGATAATCATTGGCTACCATTTAAAATTAATGAATTTATTGATAACCTATCTGCATCCTGAAAGCATTTGTGAAGGTCTAAGAACTATAACATAGAAACAACTAAAAGTAATAGAAAACTAAAAGCTAAAACTCAAAAGAATGACTGGCTTAGGAAAACTGTAGAAATTAAGCTCAAAGCTAAATTCTGAAATTCTTATTAAGAATAGTGAAATTAGCAAATGCTGGGTTACTTTTCCACAGCCATTGAAGGAAGAAGGTCTTAATTCCTGTATGGAAGTAATTAAATAGTTTGCATATGTTCAATGAATTTGTGAAAATAGAAAGAAATGTGTATATATAAGTTTTTCTAATTATATTAGAAAGTATATGTAATAAGGCAATTCTATGAGGTAGGGCTGAAATCAGTAGAGAGAAACAGGGTCTAGAGATAAAGCATCTCAAGTCCTTAATTTAAGAACAATTAAAAGTTGACATATTGTTTAATCAAAAATTTGACAAGGGATAAATATTAAACAAATCCACACAAGGAACCAACCAAGAACCTCAAGAGAAGGTAATCTATGTTTTGTCTGAAAGAAAATTTGTTAGATGCCAAGTATGTGGACATCTTGATTATGTTTATGGTAAAAGATATGTTTTAATTATCTGAAGTGCCCAGATAATTCAATTCTTGTGTAAGTGTATGGATATAGCCTACAGGAATTTATATAAAAGCTACATTTTTTTACCTGCAAAGTATTTAGATGGTTCATAGTGTCAAGTAAAATATCAAAAATCTATACTGTTAATATGAACAAAATACCCTTCAATGATCACCTTCAATGAAGGAAGTTACCAACTGTCACCTCTGCCTCTGAGAAAACAAAACTGAGTGCTGTAACATCTGGACACATAGTATCTTTCTTCCTTTGACACAAAGGAGATAATAACTCTTCTTGTAGCCAAGACCAAATATTCACATGTGCCAATGAATCCCAACCTTTCCCACATTCTCCAAGACTTACACCAGCAATTATTTCTTCCTCTCATGCATCATCCTCTCTCTTTTTTACTGGTTCTAGTGGTTTTGAACAATAATATTCAACATGCATTAGTTTCTCCATTACTGTTTTTAAATGCCTTTTGTTTTCGCACATGTCACGTCAGTTGGCGATCTCTCCCTTTTCTTTTTGTAGGCAGGTTTGAGTTTTGTGTTGGGAAAATGAGAAGCACATTGATCTAAAGACTTGAATTTTTGGAGGTGGTGCCAAGATGGCCGAGAGGAGACAACACGAGAATGCAGCTCCCAGCAAATAAGATGCAGATGGCTAGAAGACCATGATTCCAAGTGAGGTGCCAGGTTTATTTTGGGGGGACTGAAAGGACTCTAAAGTAGCCCAGGGAGGGAGCCAAAACAGGGCGAGAGCTGCCCAGGGAGAAAGAACCAAGACAGGGAGGGGCGCGTCCCTACCCTGGAACATGCAGCTAGCGCAGAGGGTTAGGGGACTTCACCCCCTTGGTGCTCTGATTCAGATCCTGTGCTTACCTCATCCCTCCTGCAACCCACCATCCACAAGAACCCTGCCAGACTGAGGGGCGCTGTAGGTTGTCGATGGTGCCATAAGTTGTCAGCCCAACCAGGGCAGAAGTTTGGACTAGCGCCAGCAGGACAGGACAACCCTTCCCACAGAAAGAGGCAGAGTTGAAAGCAGGGAAACAGGTCATAAGGCATGGTGTGCCACACCTCCCACAAAACTCAAACTGAAGCCCACTTGCTAGAGAGCTTGGCAGCAGATATACCAGTCTGACCCCAACCAGGAAGATCCTAGGGAAGGAGAGACCCCGTTGGGAAGGTGGGGCTGATTTCACCTGCAAACCCACCCAGCAACCTGACTGAATCTGAGGCAGCCCAGCGGCACCTCTACAGGCCAGAAAAGATATAGCAACAGAAAGGACTTCACTCAGAGATTCCTCCTGAAATCACCAACTTCAAAGATCAAAGGGAGATAAATCCAGGAAAACCAGTGCAGAAAGGATGAAACCTTCAAAGACCAGAACACCTCTTCCCCTCCCAGGGATCACAACTTCTCACCATCAAGGGGACAAAACAAGACAGAAAATGAGTTTGACGAATTGATAGAAGGAGGCTTCAGAAGGTGGATAATAGCAAACTTCTCTGAGTTAAAAGACCATGTTCTAACCCAGTGCAAAGAAACTAAGAACGCTCAAAAAAGGTTAGACAAAATGCTAACCAGAATAGCCCCCTTAGAGAAGAACATAAATGACTTGATGGAGCTGAAAAACACAGCACGAGAACTTCACAAGGCATGTACAAGTTTCAACAGCTGAATCGATCAAGAAGGAAGTATTTAAGAGATAGAAGATCAAATCAACGAAATAAAATGAGAAGACAAGATCAGAGAAAAAAGAGTGAAAAGAAACAAAGACTCCAAGAAATATGGGATTATGTGAAAAGACCTAATCTATGCTTGATCGGCATACCTGAATGTAACCAGGAGAATGAATCCAAATTGGAAAACACTCTTCAGGATATTATCCAAGAGAGCTTCCCCAACCTAACTGGGCAGGCCAACATTCAAATCCAGGAAATACAGAGAACACCACAAAGATATTCCTCAAGAAGAGCAACCCCAAAGCACATAATCATCAGATTCATCAGGGTTGAAATGAAGGAAAAAATCCTAAGGGCAGCCAGAGAGAAAGGTCAAGTTACCCACAAAGGAAAGACCGTAAGACTCACAATGGATCTCTCAGCAGAAACTCCACAAGCTAGAAGGGGGTGAGGGAAAATATTCAACATCCATAAAGAAAAGAACTTTCATCCCAAAATTTTATATCTGACCAAACAAAGCTTCCTAAGTGAAGAAGAAATAAAATTCTTTACGGACAAGCAATTTCTGAGAGATTTTGTTGCTACAAGACCTGCCTTACAAGAACTCCTGAAGGAAGTAGTAAACATGGAAAGAAACAACCAGTACCAGCCACTACAAAAACATACCAAATGGTAACTAAACATAGAAAGGAACAACCAGTACCAGCCACTCCAAAAACATACCAAATGGTAAAGACCAACAACACAATGAAGAAATTGCATCAACTAATGGGCAAAACAACCAGCTAGCACCAAAATGGCAGGATCAAATTCACATATAACAATATTAGCCTTAAATTTAAATGGGCTAAATGCCCCAATCAAAAGACACAGACTGGCAAATTTGATAAAAAGTCAAGACCCAGCAGTGTGCTGTATCCAGGAAACCCATTTCACAGACAAGGACACATATAGGCTCAAAATAAAGGAATGGAGGAAGATTTACCAAGCAAATGAAGAGCAAAAAAGAGCAGGAGCTGCAATCCTAGTCTCTGATAAAATAGACTTTAAACCAACAAAGATCAAAGGAGACAAAGAAGGGCATTTCATAATGGAAAAAGGATCAATGCAACAAGAAGATCTAATGATCCTAAATGTATGCGCACCCAATACAAGAGCACCCAGATAAATAAAACAAGTTCTTAATGACCTACAAAAAGAGACTCCACCCAATAATAGTGGGAGACTTTAACACTTCACTGTCAATATTAGACAGATCAACGAGACAGAAAATTAACAAGGATATCCAGGACTTGAACTCAGATCTGGACCTAGAAAACCTAATAGACATCTACAGAACTCTCCACCCCAAATCCATAGAATATACATTCTTCTCAGTACCACATTGCACCTACTCTAAAATTGGCCACATAATTGGAAGTAAATCACTCCTCAGCAAATGCAAAAGAACAGAAATCATAACAAACAGTCTCTCAGACCACAGTGCAATCAAATTAGAACTCAGGATTAAGAAACTCACTTAGAACCACACAGTTTCATGGAAACTGAACAACTGGCTCTTGAATGTTGACTGGATAAACAAGAAATAAAGACAGAAATGAAGATGTTCTTCGAAATCAATGAGAATGAAGATACAACATACCAGAATCTCTGGGACATATTTAAAGCAGCGTCTAGAGGAAAATATATAGCACTAAATGCCCACATGAGAAACAAGAAAAGATCTAAAACCGACACCCTATAATCAAAATTGAAAGAGCCAGAGGAGGAGATTAAAAAAAACTCAAAAGCTAGCAGAAGACAAGAAATAACTAAGATCAGAGCACAATTGAAGGAGACAGAGACACAAAAATCCCTTCAAAAAAAATCAATAAACCCAGGAGCTAGTTTTTTTAAAAGAGCAACAAAATAGAACACTAGCCAGATTAATAAAAAAGAAAAGAAGAATCATATAGATGCAATAAAAAACAATAAAGGGGATATCACCACAGATTCCACAAAAATACAAACTACCATCAGAGATTACTACAAACAACTCTATGCACATAAACCGATAAACTTGGAAGAAATGGATAAATTCCCAGACACTTGCACCCTCCCAAGCCTAAATCGGGAAGATGTCAAAACCCTGAATAGACTAATAACAAGGGCTGAAGTTGAGGCAGCAATTAACAGCCTACCAACCAAAAACAGTCCAGGTCCATATGGGTTCACAGCTGAATTCTACCAGATGTACAAAGAGGAGCTGGTATCATTCCTTCTGAAACTATTGCGAACAATCTGAAAAGAGGGAATCCTTCCCAAATCATTTTATGAGACCAACATCATCCTGATACCAAAACCCGACAGAGACTCAGACTAAAAGAAAACTTCAAGCCAATATCCATGATTAACCTAAATGCAAAAATCTTCAATAAAATACTGGCAAACCGATTGCAATAGCACATCAAAAAGCTTAACCATCATGATCAAGTAGGCTTCATCCCAGAGATGCAAGGCTGGTTCCACATACGCAAGTCTATAAACGTAATTTACAACATAAACAAAACGAAACACAAAAACCACATGATTATCTTAATTGATGCGGAGAAGGCCTTTGACAAAATTCCACAGCCCTTTATGGTAAAAACTCTCAAGAAACTAGGTTTCGATGGAATGTATTGAAAAACAATAAAAGCTATTTATGACAAACCCACAGTCAATATCATACTAAATGGGCAAAACTGGAAGCATTCCCTTTGAAATCTGGCACTAGACAAGGATGCCCTCTCTTACCATTCCTATTAAATATAGTATTGGAAGTTCTAGCCAGAGCAATCAGCCAAGAAAAAGAAATAAAGAGTATTAAATTAGGAAAGGAGGAAGTCAAATTGTCTCTATATGCAGATGACATTATTGTATATTTAGAAGACCCCATCATCTCAGCCCAAAATCCTCTGAAACTGATAATCAACTTCAGCAAAGCCTCAAGATATAAAATCAATGTGCAGAAAACACAAGCATTCCTATATACCAATAACATACTTAAAGAGAGCCAAATGAAGAATGAATTGCCATTCACAATTGCTAGAAAGAGAAAAAAATACCTAGAACTACAACCAACAAAGGATGTAAAGGACATCTTCAAGGAGAACTACAATCCACTGCTCAAGGAAATAAGAGAGGACACAAACAGATGGAAAAACATTCCATGTCATGATTAGGAAGAATCAATATTGTGAAAATGCCTATACTGCCCAAAGTAATTTATAGATTCAGTGCTATCCCCATCAAGCTACCTATGACCCTCTTTGCAGAACTGGAAAAACCCACCTTAAACTTCATATAGAACCAAAAGAGAGCCCACATAGCCAAGACAATCCTAAGCAAAAAAAAAAAAAAAAAATGTTGGAGACATCATGCTACCTGCCTTCAAACTATACTACAAGGCTACAGTAATCAAAATAGCATGGTACTGGGACCAAAACAGAGATATAGACCAATGGAACAGAACAAAGACCTCAGAGGCAATGCCACACATTTACAAACATGTGATCTGTGACAAACCTCACAAAAACAAGCAATGGGAAAAGGATTCCCTGTTTAATACATGGTGTTGGGAAAACTGGCTAGCCATGTGCAGAAAGCAGAAACTGGACCCCTTCCTGACACCTTACACTAAAATTAACTCCAGATGGATTAAAGACTTAAACATAATACCTAACACCATAAAAACCCTAGAAGAAAACCTAGGCAAAACCATTCGGGACATAGACAAAAACAAGAACTTTATGACTAAAACACCAAAAGCATTGGCACAAAGCCAAAATAGACAAATAGGATGTAATTAAACTCCAGAGCTTCTGCACAGCAAAAGAAACAATCATTAGAGTGGACCGTCAACCAACAGAATGGGAAAAGATTTTTGCAATCTATCCATCTGACAAAGGGCTAATAACCAGAATCTACAAAGAACTAAAACAGATTTACAAGTAAAAAAAAAAACAAACACATTCAAAAGTGAGTGAGGGACATAAACAGATACTTTTTTAAAAAAGACATTTATGAGGCCAACAAACATGAAAAAATGCTCATCATCACCGGTCATTAGAGAAATGCAAATCAAAACCACATTGAGATACAACCTCATGCTCACGCCAGTTAGAATGGCGATCATTAAAAAATCTGGAGACAACAGATGCTGGAGAGGATGTGGAAAACAGGAACACTTTTACACTGTTAGTGGGAATGTAAATTAGTTCAACCATTATTGAAGACAGTGTGGTACTTCCTCAAGGACCTAGAAATAGAAATTCCATTTGACCCAGCAATCCCATTACTAGGTATATATCCAAAGGATTATAAATTGTTCTACTATAAGGACACATGCACACGAATGTTCATTACAGCACTGTTTACAATGGCAAAGACCTGGAACCAACCCAAATGCCCATCAATGATAGACTGGACAGGGAAAATGTGGCACATATACACCACGAAATACTATGCAGCCATAAAAAATGATGAGTTCATATCCTTTGTAGGGACATGGATGAACCTGGAAACCATCATTCTCAGCAAACTGACACAAGAACACAAAATCAAACACTGCATGCTCTCAATCATAGCTGGGTGTTGAACAATGAGAACACATGGACACAGGGAGGGGAGCATCACACACTGGACTTAGAAATAGAAATTCCATTTGATCCAGCAATCCCATTACTGGGTATATA
>CAUYQU010046617.1:0-10911 GCA_963574635.1 Cheracebus regulus
TTCTGTCTTTGTAGTTGGACCTTTTCTGGAATGTCACAAATGAAACCATATGGTTTGTACGCATTTTATTTCTGCTTCTTTCACTTAATATGATGCTCTTGAGATCTGTAAGTTGTATAACATGTATCAGTAGTTTGTATATATATATATATATACACACACATATAATATATATAATAATTATATATATTATATATAATGTACATAATATATATATTATATATTATACATATTATATATATTATATAATATACAATATATATATTATATATTATATACATATTATATATATTATATATAATATGTATATAATATACATATATGTAATAATATATGTATATGCCAGAGTTTGCTTATCCACTTACTAGATGATAAACATTGGGGATTTTTTCTTTTTTAAAAAAAATTTGAATAAATCTGTAGTAAGCTTCCCTGTACAGATTATTGTGTGGACACTTGTATTCATTATTGTTGGGTAACAGTGCTGGAGCAGATGGCTGGATAGGATAGTATATGTTCATTTTTCATGTTTAATTTTATAAGAAATTAACAAGCTGTGGTTGTATACCATTTTGCATTTCTAGCCAAAAAATATAAAAGTTTTAGCTGCTTTGCAGTTTGTCAGCACTTGGTATTGTTTCTTTTAAATATAGCCCTTTTAATAGGTGTTAGTTTTTTTAATGTTGTTTTAAACTGTAATTCCCTCATAGTTAATGATGCCGAACATTTTTTGTGTATTTGCCATCCTTGTCGATTCTTGAGATGACAATTCAAGTTTCCTGTCTTTTTTTTTTTTTTTGAGAGGAAGTCTTGCTCTGTCACCCAGGTTGGAGTGCAATGGCCAGATCTCAGCTCACTGAAATCTCCACCTCCTGAGTTCGAGGGATTCTACTGCCTCCACCTCCTGAATAGCTGGGATTACAGGCATGCTCCACCATGCCTGGCTAATTTTTTTATTTTTAAATGAGATGAGGTTTTACCATGTTTGCCAGGCTGGTCTCAAATTAAGCCTGTTCTTTCCTTAATGCTTCCATATTCATTTTGTTCAGAGTTTCTTTGGCTATTTGGGTCGTTTGTGGTTTCATACAAATTTTAGGATTTTTTTTGAAATTTCTGTGAAGAGTGTCATTTGTATTTTTATAGAGATTGTATTGACTCTGTAGGTTGTTTTGGGTAGTATGGCCACTTTAACAATATTAATTCTTCTGATAGATGAGTAGGATATATCTGTTCATTTTTTTATCCTCTTCAGTTTTTTTCATCAGTGTTTTACAGTTTTTTTCCTAAAGGTCTTGTCGCTCCTTGGTTAAATTCACTTTTAGGTTTCCTTTTTTCATAGCTATTGTAAATTGGACTACCTTCTTGATTTTGTTTTTTTAGTTACTTTGTTGTATATAGAAATGCTATGAAATTTTTTGTGTGTTGATTTTGTATTCTGTAGCTTTAATGAATTGGTTTATCAGTTCTAAGAGTTTTTCAGTAGAATCTTAAGGTTTTTTACATGTAACATCATGTCATCTACAGACAGGAACAATTTTACTTTGTTCATTCGAATTTGGATGCCCTTTAATTAGTTTAATTTCCCAACTGCTCTGGGTGAGATTTCTAGTTCTATATGGAGTGCAAGCTAGTTCTATACTGAAAAAATACAATAGCATCTTTTCCTTTTCCCAGTTGTGAAGGGAAAAGATTTTAGCTTTTCCTTCTTTGGTATGATGTTAACTGTGTAGTTGTAATATGTGTCCTTTATTATTCTGAGGTAATTTCCTTCTACACCTAATTTATTGTGGTTTTTAATATAACAAGTTATTAAACTGTATTAAATTTTTTTCTGCATCAAGATGATTGTATTGTTTTTGTCTTTCATTATATTGATTTAATATATGATGTTTATTGATTTGTGTATGTTAAACCATCCTTGCATTCCTGGGATAAATGCCGCTTGATTAACTTGTATTATCTTTCTGATCTGTGCTGGATTTATCTTGCTAGTATTTTCTTGAAGATTTCACATCTATATATAACAGGGATATTGGCTCATAATTTTCTTGTGTGTGTGTGTGTGTGTTTCCTTATCTGGTTTTGTTATTAGGTTTAGACAGTGCTTGCAGAATGAGTTTGGAAGAAATCCCTCTGATTCAGTTTTTTGAAATGGTTTGAGAATAATTTTTATTAATTCTAAATTGAGTAGAATCCAGTAATGCAGCCATCCAGTTCTGTACTTTTTTGTGAGGCATTTTATTACTGATTCAATCATGTTACTTATTATTGTTCTGTTCAGGTTTTCTTCTTCCTAGTTCAATCTTGGTAAGTTATGTATCTAAGAATTTATCCATGTCCTCTAGCTTTTCAACTAGGGTTTCAGTTGGTGTATAGTTGTTCACAGTCATCTCTAATGATCCTTTGTATTTATGTATGGTATTTGTTAGGATGCCTCTTTTTTCATTTCTGATTTTTGTTTAGGTTTTCTTTCTCATTTTATTGTTAGTCAACATTGTATGACTTCAATAATTTTAATTTTCTTCAAATTCATTTTATGTCTCAGAATATGGTCTATGTTGTTGATTATTTCATGTGTACCCAAAAAAGTATATTTTTCTCTTCCTGCATATTCTATACATAGCAAGTAAATGAATAAAATAATACTTTCCTGATAATATATTTTGAATGATTCAGGAAAACTTAAACATTCAGAAACCAGAAATTGAGTTACTGAAGTATAGTAGAAGCAGGCTGAGAAATGGGCAGTGAGCCCACCTTCTCCATTAGTATTTTCTATTTATTTTGACATGGAGATATTGCAGTAGTTGTTTTGATACAAATCTAAAAAGAAACCTATTTAATTTCAGACTTCTTTGCCTACTCTTAGAATATTCCTCTTGATAACAGATAAGGATTAAGTAATATTCCTAGGAGAGAGTCCAAGGAGCATATTTATTTAAATATAACCTTGTTATAGCATCAATTGTGTGCAACCAATCTCATGCCAAAAACAAATGCAAAAATTCTGTTGCCTGGGATTTTACATTAGGTGTTTTAAGGTTATATGGACATGTAGTTCATAACATGTGCTTTTTAAAATATACACAACTTTTGCTAATTTTGGCTTTTGAACATCCTGTAGATACCTAAGGGACCCTCCTGGAGCAGCAGTGCTATATGGTTCAAACTTCAAAAGTGTAATTTTGGGGGAGCAATATGAAGGTCACAACATCTCCCTCCAACTAGGAAATGGATGTTTCAAAGAAGCTAAGAAAATTTGTTGCACTATTTTAAAAATTGTTCCAACCCTTTTTATCTTTAGTACAAGAATTATAACATTTTATAAAGCAAATTTGTAGTTCTGTTCTAATTTAACTATTTTTTTCATGTTCTTTTTCTTAGATTCTAAGGGACAAAAAGCAATTAACATAGCTTTTCAGTAGCTATTTCCTTTCAAACTCTCTGGAGGGCAATCAAATTTTGTAATCTTTAAAAGAATATATATTAATGTTTTGTTCAAAGACAATTTGATCTGTAACAGGCTTTTAAAAGAAGTATTCATAAAGGCCCTCTGTCCCTTCTGATAGTTTAGTGTATGTATTTTTTCAGTGTAGTTTTTAAAAAGCGAATATTTTAGGAAAAACCAGATACTGCTAGGCCAAGTAAACTCTTTTTGCCTAACTAGAAATTTCAGATCTTTTAGCTTTCCCCAGGCAACATATGCTAAGAACATGGCATTAGTTACACATTCCTTGGACAAACCCCATCTCTGAATATCACTTGACGACATAGTCACCTGCAATAGCAACTAAATGTTGACCTAGGGATACTCTTTGGCAATTTTGCCTACAACTAATTCCAGCCTATGCCATGGATTATTTTCTGTGTTATGAAGAATGTAGCCAGAGATAGTCCTAAAATTGAAGCCAAAGGAACAAAACAAAACTCTCATTTCTGGATGTGTGAAGTCTAGAAAACTAAAAGTTTTAAAATTATGCCCCGTTTATAGTCGTATAGACAGACTCAGATTTAAAAAAAAAAAAAAACTTTCACTGCTTTATTTCATAATAAAACAGATCCTTTTCCACAAACTTGGGGTGTGAATATAAGCACTCCATTTTAATGTATTCCTCTGAATGATGCATATTCTCACATATCTTAACTTACTAACAGGATATTCCAGATGTCTATCTTGATCCATCACTCCCAATTATGCAAGAAGCCCAGTACTTCCACAATTCCAGGCCAGAGAGGGTAGTCCATCTTTCACAGCCAAAAGGACTGGAGTGAGGTGACTGTTCTCACTGTAATCATAGGTGGCACTCCTGTACTGACCACTGAGGGCTTGCTCTGCCCACTCTGGTAGACTGTACTTTTCTATCCCTGAGATCCCTGTCTCATTCACATGCAGGGATTTTGAGAGAAGGCAACCCCACTCCCTTAATATTAGTTTAATTACATAGTTTCCATCTCTTCACGCCAATAGTGGTAACTCTCAGGACTTACTACTCTCAGTTTTTAAACACAACAGATTTTGAAGTTGCCAGCCAGCTCCTTAAATTCTTGACCAGAACAATATATCTCAGAGGTAGAAAACTCCCAACCCTTCAGTGTAGAAATGTCTTCCTTACATTAGGAGGCTTTTCTTCTTAAACTGTAAAAACAAAACAAAAGTAACTGATTATTATCCCCTTTCTCTAGATAGTGAAGTCATTAGTCTACTCCACTACTGGAGGCCACTGTTAGTTACACAGGAAGTTTCCCAAGACACCTCACCTGTGTGAAGGTGCATATATCTAGATTTAGGAGTGGAATAAAAATAAGAGGCAAGCTACTTTTAATCTCTGTCTTTGTTATCATACTCTTCCTTTAAATTGCTTCTCTCTGTCCCACCTCTGTCTCTTTCTCTTTCTGTCTCCTTCTGTTTCTCTCTCTACCACACACACACACACACACACACACACACACACACACACACACACACACACACAGAGAGAGAGAGAGAGAAGTAACCCTGTGAAAATCACTGCTTGTCTAAAGCCTAAACCATAACTGGGGTTAGAATTTGGAACTCAACTAGTTATGCAGAGAATGATTTCTGTGGGCTCTTAACTTTCTGATCTTCAAATTTCTCATGCAAATAGGGGTACTCTAATGATTGTGAACTCATAAACTTTGTGATAAGTTGAATAATCCCTATACAGCCTTTAGGATAACACCTAAACCAGAATAAAAATAAAGATAATGATAATTGAGCCTTATATTTATCCTTCTACTTTAGCCAAAATATTTTCACCAATCCACAGATATGGTATTCTCATTTTATCTGAGGTTATCTCCACATTGGATACCTTCATGAGAGATGGTATCTCCCATCCTGGTGAAACGTAACCATTCCAAAACGCAGTGACCATTCACTCTTCTGCAAATCTTTCTTAGTTGAAACAGCCCTCCCTGCTTCCCTTTTTCTTTTATTCTTACACACATATCAAAATCAGTTCCAGGAGTTGCTTCCTTGTTCTCTGAGTTTCTATACATAGAGGGTCATGTTATCTGTGAACAAAGACACAGCTCCAAAGATGAGAATGGAAGCTTCAAGATTTACTAAAGCTCATGCCTATAGAAGGGATTCAGTACCACCTCTGCTTCTGCATGGATTCTCTTGGCCAAAACAAGTCACAGGACTAGTGTAGATTAAAGTCGTATGAATGTGGGAGATGGGAAAGATGGCAAAATCATATCACAAAAGGCCATGTGGAATGGGAACACTGGTTATCCTGCTTTTTGAAAACAAGCTACATCACTAATATTGCCAATCTTATTATTACACTCAAATGGATTACAGGATCTCTATGAGTAAAATGCCATAGTTTTAGTACTTCTCAAGTAGGTACAATGCACTCTAATGTTGGAAACATTATAAAAATAAAATAACCAAACAATCATAACACATTATTCTCAAAAGCTTATTTTATATTTTTGACATGTACAATTGCAACCTCATATTAGTGTTACAATCAATTTTTCTGTGTGTCTTCGTGTATCTAGAAGACAGGACCGATATTTTTTATTGGGCTTCGATTTTATTTTATAACTTAAATGTATTAAGGCAATAAATGCAATTTTCCACTTAAAACTATCATTATAGTCCTGGTTACTGCGTATTGCTCAGCAATTTTTTTCTTATCAAAATTCTTTCTGGTTGGTTTACTTCTCAATGTTTTTCCATTAAATAATGTAAATTTTAAGATGGTGTTTTTTGTTACATTAGTTCAGAATCATAGATTCATGCATGATATCTTTGATATTTGAATAACCTCCATTGGTCTTGATACTTCTATAATTTTCATTTCAGAATCCCTTGTTGCCTTCAATTGAATTCTTCTGGTTTGTGTTATAATACTTCCAGTAATTTGTAAGCCATCCATTCTGTTTTCAAAATCACTTGTGTGTAAATTTTTCTCATTACCATGTTCATTTCAGTTTTAACTAAAGTTCAATCATAATATGTCACACATAATGATAAGCTTAAAACATATTAGAACTATTTACATTTTGTATCTAATAGTTATTGCCAGAAATGAAACAAAAATGTTGAATTAAGTCTAGCCTAAAGCTGCTGTCTTACGTGTTTTAAGTTTGGCCTAAAGGTTTTCCGATACATAGTGAACTGTAACCAGACTGGATATGTAAACAGACTATAACCGACTCTTGTAACAAGCAGCCAATCTCAGCCCATCACAGCAACCATACTTCAATCACACACAGGGGCCACCTGTTCAAACTGTGTTGAAATAAACCAAACACCAGCTGTAACCAATTTGGCTGTTTCTGTACCTCACTTCCATGTTCTGTATGTAGTTTTCCTTTGTCCATACATCCTCTCCAAACCTGCAGTGGCACCACAGTAGCACTCTGAACCTAGTTCGTTTTGCAGGGGCAGCTGCCCAATTCATGAATCATTCTTTGCTCAGTTAAATAGTTACATTTGATTTGTCTGAATAAGTTATTCAGTACCATATCTGCATAAACTTCCTGTTACTTGTATAAAACAGATAAAAGTATTTTTTCCCTATGCAAAGCTTTGTAGTATACGGTTATTTCATACTACAACCAAATCAGACTCCGTGGGTGACAGGAAGGTTTCCAATAATGCCTCACTTCAAAATGTGTCCTTAAAGTTTCTTTCCTGGCACAGACTGTTTTCACTGGCCTATTACCGTTAAGTAAACAAGGATCATTTAAATTTCATCAGTTTTTAAAATTAATATCCTCCTCCTCTCCTAAGATCCAATTCAGGGCACCACCTTGCTCTTCTCTTCTCACTCTATGACCCAGGCTGAAGTGCAGAGAGAGGCAGGATGATGGCCAGCCTCAAAATTCTGGCTCAGTGATCCTCCCACCTCAGCATCCAAAGTAGCTGAGACTACAGGTACACAGTCCCATGGTCAGCTAATTTTTAATTTTTTTTTCTAGAGATAGAGGTCTTGCTAATTTTCCCAGCCTAGTCTCAAGGTAGTGGCTTCCGGAGATCTTCCCACCTCAGCCTCCCAAAGTGCTGGGATTATAGGCATGAGCCCTTGTACCCACTGGAGTACCTACTATTAAACAAACAACAAAACAAATTCAAGATCAAATTAACCAGCCAGTGTCCTACTTACATTCTGTACATAACCCTACTAAAACCTTTATGTACTTATCGTTATGAATATTTTTAATTCTTCCCTGACAGGGGTGCTAAATTTCATTCCCTGGTATTTAGCATGATGTCACCCAATGTTAGTTGTTTAATAAACATTTGCCTAATGAAAGACTGAATGAATGAATGCATGAAGTAATTATCAGCTACAGCCACTAAACTAACGTGACCAGGATTCAAAGGAAACTTTCTACAGTCTTCAAAAGTCGAAGTTCTAGTGCTCTTTCAAGAACTCAGAATTACCTTGGAGAGTTTAATCAACATATATAGGAGTAAGGAGAAACGTCCTATTTACTTAACAACTATGTGTCAGACTTTTATATTTTTTTCTTTTTTTGAGACTCACTCTGTTGCTCAGACTGGAGTGCAGTGGTGCAGTCTTGGCTCACTGCAACCTCCGACGCCCGGGTTTAAGCAATTCTCTGCCCCAGCCTCCCAAGTAGCTGAGATCACAGGCACCCACCACCATGTCGGGCTAGTTTTTCGTATTTTTAGTAGAGACAGGGTTTCACCATCCTGGCTAGGTTGGTCTTGAACTCCTGACTTCGTGATCCACCCATTTTGGCCTCCCACAGTGCTGGGATTACAGGCGTGAGCCACCACCTGGCCTCAGACATTTTATATAAGCAATATCTTATATACTTTCTTGGTAACATTTTGAAGTATTAGTAGATATTATTGATCTAATTTTAGAAATAACAAAATGAGAGTGGGCTAATAAGTTATTTAAGATTCCGAACATTGTCTAGTAAAACCAATATTGATCCTAATTCTGATTTACTTTAAACCTGTTGAGTCTCCGTCTGGTGGAGGAAAAAAAAAAAAAACACATCTCTACCTTCTTAGGTTCAGTGGCTGCGGCCTGTAAATTATACTGACAAAGGAGAGATTAGCCGGAGAAAACACTTATTACATGTGTAGCAGATGGGGAGGAACAGGGGGTGGCTCACAGAAAAGTAGAGAATTCTCCAAAGAGGCAGTTAGACCAGGGCCTTGTATCCCATTTTAACAAAATGGGATAAAGTGTAGGGAAGAGACTAGACAAAGAAAAGGAGAGTTTAATCTCTGGGTGGCACGAGTAGATTTTGGGAAGGTGACTAGGATATGTGTAGTAAATAAGGGCTAGTTAGTAAGGTTTGTTATGCAGTCTTTAGGCATCTCTGATGGTGACTTATTCTCTTCTTCCTAATATAAGAAAGTAGGACACTTTTACAGGTGTAAGTTTCCTTCACAAACAGAAAATTCATGCCTTGCTGAAGACAGAGAGCTCACCTTGTATTTGCTATTTTGAATTGCTTTCAGCTTAAAATACTGCTTATGCTAAAGTGGCATATTTTGGGGTGGCATTTTTTGATCTCTTTCACCCCAGCCAGCAAGACTGTGACTGTTGGAAGGCAAACATCACAACTTATTTATTTACACTTCTCTGATATCTATAACAGTGCTCAGTAGACATTTGAGAAAGAACAAATGAATGGAATAATTAACATTTTTGGCTTCTGGGAGATTATTTTCACTTCAAATTGGCCTTCTCACACTATTTTTTCCTTTCATACTGGTAGCATACCCTCCAATTTAGTCAGAAAGAATTCTGATCTTTGATCACCTGAAATAAATTTACTAAAAAAACCTGATAGATATTTACATATTGAAAGCATATCTAACAACATTTAGGAGCATGGACTAAACAGCCTTATTAGTTTAGAGCCTTGGCTCCACCATGTGGCTTGCTCTGTGACCTTAGGTTTCATATTAAGTCTCAGTTATTTTATTTTAAATGATGGGCAAGGCTTTTTGTTGTTTAGTTTACTTATAAGTCCTAAGTGCCTGAAAAAAATAAGTATTGAGTATGTTTTGTTGAATCAGTGAATGCCGCATAGTACCCATTTTTGGTTGTCCTGGGCTTTAAAGAGGTGAATATACTTTAAGTGCTTCAAGAGTACACAGTAGGAGCTTCAGAAATGTTAGCCATTTTCATTATGTAACTATGACCCTTCACACACTTTCACTGGTCATCATTTGTTATAACATTGACTTTTACAAGGTTCTGTGGAAATGAGTTATAAGAATATCCATTGTTGAAGATAATGTTCTTAGTTGCATTCATTATTATCAATTTAGTCATCAAAAACCATTTGCTGCCGGGGCCGGTGACTCACACCTGTTATCTCAGCAATTTGGGAGGCTGAGGTGGATGGATCACCTGAGGTTGGGAGTTTGAGACCAGCCTGACCAACATGGAGAAACCCCATCTCTGCTAAAAATACTAAATTAGCCAGGCATGCTGGCCCATGACTGTAATCCCAGCTACTCGGGAGGCTGAGACAGGAGAACTTCTTGAACCTGGGAGGTGGGGGTTGCAGTGAGTGGAGATTATGTCATTGTACTCCAGCCTGAGCAAAAAAAAAAAAAAATTACTTTCCTTATCAATACATATGCTTCCTTTTATTAGTAAACAGAATTTCATATGCCATCCTGCTATTTCTCTTGCATACTAGGAAACACAAAGTGAAATTTGATTCTTGAGCTTTCAGTCATGTTATATTGTTGGTAAACAGCCAATATCATACTGAATGGGCAAAAACTGGAAGCATTCCCTTTGAAATCTGGCACTAGACAAGAATGCCCTCTCTGACCACTCTTATTCAATATAGTACTGGAAGTTCTAGCCAGAGCAATCAAGCAAGAAAAAGAAATAAATGGTATTCAAATAGGAAAGGAGGAAGCCAGATTGTCTCTATTTGCAGATGACATGATTGTATATCTAGAAGACCCCATCGTCTCAGCCCAAAATCTCCTGAAACTGATAAGCAAGTTCAGCAAAGTCTCAGGATACAAAATCAATGTGGAGAAATCATAAGCATTCCTATACACCAATAACCCTTAAAGAGAGCCAAATCAAAAACAAACTACCATTCACAATTGCTACAAAGAGAATAAAATACCTAGGAATACAACTAACAAGGGAAGTAAAGGACCTCTTCAAGGAGAACTACAAACCACTGCTCAATGAAGTAAGAGAAGAAACAAACAGATGGAGAGACATTACATGTTTATGATTAGGAAGAATCAATATCATGAAAATGGCTATACTGCCCAAAGTAATTTACAGATTCAATGCTATCCCCATCAAGCTACCAATGACCTTCTTCACAGAACTGGAAAAAACCACCTTAAACTTCATATGGAACCAAAAGAGAGCCCGCATAGCCAAGTCAATTCTAAGCAAA
>CAUYQU010046618.1:0-44984 GCA_963574635.1 Cheracebus regulus
GTGGCTCCTCTGCCGGGAATCTCCCGGTCTGTGGGCTACAAAAATTCGTCGGAAAGTGCGGCGTCCACTCGTTCTCTGCGCTTTCACTGGGAGCTACATTCCTGAGCTGTTGCTAATCGGCCATCTTGGATCTCTCCTCATTTCTTCTTATCTGTAATTATCAGCTATTTATGCATTCGTGTTTTCTCAACGTTTGTCTTATCTGAGTTTGTCAACAGCTCATCTTTTTTTTTTTTCTTTTTAAGATTTAGCTTTTACATTTATTACTTCTATCAGATTTTGTTTTTAATGCAATATCTGTTCTTATCATTACTAATTTCTGTCTCCTCCAGTCTTTATTTGAATACAGTTTTTCTACTTCTTGAGTTGGATTTGTCATTGACCTCTTTTCATCCCCCTTTGATATTAATGCATGTATTTAAAACTCATTATTACTCAAGTCTGCAAACTTTTGTTCCCAAGTTTCTCAGAAGAAGTTTTTTCCTTATTTTTCAGATATCCTCCAGTTTGTTTTTATTTCCTCTTTCACTCAATAGTAGCTTACAAGGGAAATATTTTGGTATTAGCATTATTGTTTTTATTACTGTTTTATTCTTCCTTTATGAGAGTTGGGGATTTTTCATTTTTAATTTCTAGTTTCAGTGTGATCAAAGAATGTTCCAAACTATTTCTACTCTGAAAATCAGTATGCTTTTTTGGTGAATTTCTGTGAATATTTTAGTGATACTTGAAAATAAATATATATTCTGTTTTAAGGGTACAGTATTGATATCTCAATTAGATACACCTTATTAAATACGGGGGTTTTTGGTCTACTGGATCTGTGATGCACTGAGAAAAATAAAGTTTCCCTTTACTCATTAATGTGTCTATTTCTCGTATTTCTGTTAACATGTATATATATAAAATATTTTTGTTTTTAATATTGGTGCTGTGTTACTTGGTAGACAAACCTTTTGTGACATCTTCATTGCTGATTGTATTCTTTGCTATTTTAAGCATCCATATTTGTCTAAATGTTTCATGCTTTCTGCCCCAAAGCCTGATATAAAAAGAGGAACTTTGGATTTACTTGTGTTTGCATTTGCTAGGAATTTATTTATTCTTTTATTTTAAACCTTTCTGATGTTCTTCATTTGCTCTGCTTTTGAAGGCCTCCTCCTGTCTGTGCAGTTGCTGGGAAGCCACCTGAGGCCATTGGGAATGTTTTATTCTTAGATCGTTTTGTTTGGGTTTCCAAAGAATTACGCCTTTTATTAAGTCCACAGCCTCCTAAGATACCTGTAGTATGTCAATTTCCATCAGTTTCTCCTGGAATTCCATTTGGCCCTTTTAATCTGTAGAGTTTTGTTTTCTTTTACTCACAGAGTATCTTCTTAATTATTTCTTGAAATATTTTTTTCTATTCTACTTTTTTCATTTCCTTCTTCGGGGACATGAATCACTCATATGTTGAAGGTCATCTGTCTTCCAAATATGTTATTTTTTTTTTTTTTTTTTTTGAGACAAAGTCTTGCTCTGTCACCAGGCTGGAATGCAGTGGCACCATCTCAGCTCACTGCAACCTCTGCCTCCCAGATTCAAGTGATTCTCCTGCCTCAGCCTCCCAAGTAGCTGGGACTACAGGCACATGCCACCACATCCAGCTAATTTTTGTATTTTTAGTAGAGATGGAGTTTCACCGTGTTGGCCAAGATGGTCTTGATCTCTTGACCTCATGATCCACCAGCTTCAGCCTCCCAAGGTGTTGGGATTACAGGCGTGAGCCACCATGCCTGGCTCCAAATATGTTATTCTTTATGTGATCTTTAGTTGAACTCTGTATTCACATCTGTTTTGTTTTGCTGACGTTTCTAATCCTGTCCTTCTCTCCAATTGTGTTTCCAATGCTGCAGATTCACTTTGTGCTGCTTCCCATCAAACACTCAGCCACCACGGTGAGTCTCCTTCGTCTCTTCACCTCCATCCTAAAGCCCACCCAGGCCAGGCTCCCCTCCGCTCCCACCCTGTGTCTCGCCTCACCACTCAGGTCTCTGCTTCCTGCTCCAGTGTTGTAGAAGTTACTGCTTAGATTATTTCATTCCTGTGTTTGCTTTTATTTTTAAATCCACTTGCATTTTTTGGTCATAACTTTCATCTGCTTCATAATAATATTGCATTTTTTTTAACCTGCCATTCATTTTGCCATTTGCTCTGACATCTTCATTGCTGATTGTATTCTTTGCTATTTTAAGCATCCATATTTGTTACAATAGCCTTTTGTGCATGAATGTGTCTTGTAATTCATTGATTTCACCCACCTGGTGCCACACCAGTTCCTTGCAGAGGAGGGTCACGGGGCAGTATCTGTGCAGGCCCGTTCAAACTCTCTGAATGGCGCATCATGAAAATACAGCCAGCCTTTGTGAGGGTTCCTTCATCCCCATCCACCTTTACTCCTTGTAAGCAAAGGACTCTGGGGAAGCTCCCTTTTCCCTGAGACAGAACTGCTGGATTCTCCTCTCCCAGTGCCCTTTACCTACACTGGAGTACCGTGCTGTGAGCATTCAGCACTCAGAGCGTCCCAGCTCACATATTCCTGAATGCAGGTTTGACTTTCCATGCACTCCTTTACTTACTGGGCTTCAGGTTACTCATGTCTCAGTTTCTCCAAAGCTGGGTGTGTGTGTTGGGGGTTTCCTTGTTCTCCTTATTGCTTGTATATTATTTCTTTTTTTTTTTTTTTCCTTTTTTTGAGATGGAGTTTCACTCTTGTTGCCCAACTGGAGTACAGTGGTGCTATCTTGGCTCACTGCAACCTCTGCCTCCCGGGTTCAAGCAATTCTCCTGCCTCAGCCTCCCGAGTAGCTGGGATTACAGGTGTGCACCACCACACCCAGCTAATTTTTGTATTTTTAGTAGAGACAGGATTTCTCCATGTTGGCCAGGCTGGGTCTCAAACTCCTGACCTCAGGTGATCCACCCACCTCGGCCTCCCAAACTGCTGGGATTACAGGCATGAGCCACAATCTGCAGCCATTTGTATACGATTTCTCAAGGAGAGGAGGCGACGCCTTCTTCACGCCATCCCCTGATTTCTGGAAGTGCCCGTACCTCCTACAGAGGTCTTTCAGAAAATCATTTTCTAACATAGATAACTACTCTTTTATTCAGCCAACACATGGTTAGAGCCTGTTGAATATTCGCTGCTGTACTAAGTGCTATGGATATTGCCTGACAAAGTGGGAGGCTGGAAGAATTGACATTATGGATTTATTTATTTAGTTAGTTTTTGAGACGAAGCCTTACTCTGTTGCCCAGGCTGGAGTGGCACCATCCCAGCTTACTGCAACCTCTGCCTCCCAGGCTCAAGCAATCCTCCTGCCTCAGCCTCCTGAGTAGCTGGGATTAAAGGAGTGCATCACCACTCCTGGCTTATTTTTGTATTTTTAGTAGAGACGGGGTTTCACCATGTTGGCTAGGCAGGTCTTGAACTCCTGACCGCAGGTAATCCACCCACCTCCCAAAGTGCTGGGATTATAGGCGTGGGCACCACGCCCAGCCTGGATTTATTTTAAAAGAAACAGTATGAAAGCTATGCTTGTGGCGCCTCCGATGGGAGGAGTGGACTATTTAGGGGTCTGCTTTTAGCTGGTAAAGGTCCAAATACCAAGAGACATTTAGATTGGGGTCCAGAGTCATACCCCATAGACGTCAGCAGCTGAATTTGAACAAATCCACAGATGATCAAAATTCTGTCCTGGAGCCAGCAATTCACTCTGGTTGGAAATGTAAGCCCCAGGCAACAGCTGTTTTTGACCCCCACCCTGGCACACAGTGTTTCTCACAAATGGCCCTCACAGCTGGGAGTTTCAAACAGTCTCTTCTTTCAAAACAGTTGTTCCCTAAAGCATTTGTCCTGTCTGCCCAAGATTTTCCAGAGCCCGGGACCCACATTACTGGAGTCGGCCTGTTCCACACCGAAGCACAGGCTAGCTGCCTGCCCAGGGCCAGCAGTGATTCTGAGGCTGAGCCCGAACGCTCTCAGCTTACTTGCAGCTGTCCTTCCCAGAAGCCCAATAGGCTCTCCTCATAATTCCCCTACGTGTTCATAAAAAAAAACTTTCTATGCTATGGTGAGAAGATTCACAGACTCTGCTTTCTTCTGCACAGCTCTGAGAGCAGCAAGATAAACCCGATGTCCAAACAGATGATGCAAAACTGACTTCTCATTAAAGTAGAAATTTTAAACTTAAACAGGAAAACGCCATCCTTTTAGGAAATACTGCTTCTTTAGGGATCCAGATAACTTGCAGGTATCAGACATTCCCCTATATTGGTATTCCCACAGTGGTTGAATCCCGGAAGTTTCAAATATTCCTATTTTTAAAACAAAGAAACAGGGTGATTGATTACCTCGGGTGGGAAAAGAGCAGTGTGAGGCTATTATGCAAGTGTTTTTGGACTATCAGCTATTTCAACACAAAGGAAGAGAGAGGTTCTCGATTAGGTGAGCCCTGATAATTTAGGATGATCTTCACCGAGGGAAATTTATTCAGTTTATCCAATAGTTAATAATGGAAAGTCATCTCACCTAAAAAGGATGATTGTAAGCAGAATGGAGCTCTTCAAGGAACCTCTCTAAATAGGAAATACTATTTTCACTTAAGTTTAATTCGATGACAACCATATAGTAATATCCATTTTTTTGTTTAATTTTCATGCATGTGGGTTTTCTGCAGACTCTTAGAAGACACTATTTAAAGGTGAAACCAATGGTGATTAAGACTCTACGTGAAATCCCTTTCTCAGTTTAAAAAAAAAAAAATCCGAGGTGTTTAAGAGTCACTGAACTTCATGAATGTATTTAAAGCTAAAACAAAAGTATCCATGTATGCAACAGAAAAGACGAGAGAGTCTGAAGGTACTTAAAATTGCTTATAAAATTTACAGATAATCAGAGGAAAAGTATTCTTATCGAAATCAACTCAGCTTAGGTTTCTAATTTCCAAGATAAATAAAGCATAAGCACAGAATGCAATGTGTCATTCTGCATTATATTTTTTCTCTTCTTTTCTTTTCAAGTAAACTAAAACTTACTGATATCTGCAGCCCAGCTTTCTTTTATTCCCACTGCATGCCCTCACACAAAACGACACATGCTCACCTAGAGAGTAGATAACAGAAGGAAATTATTATCGACCTGGCACTCATGATGATGACTAACAAGTGTCACTTCTTTAATGCTCACAACAGTCCTCTAAGACACAGATCTGTGTCTGCATTTAGCGAAGGGAAGTCCTGTTTCCAAATTTGCCCATCTCTTGATGGGCAAGCAGGAATGACAGCACACAGACGAGGGGCTGCCACGTCTGTGCTCTCATCACTTGCCACACCAACCCTGCCACGAATTTGAGGATGCAATTACAGTCACATCGGTGTGTGCCCCCATGATGAAATGATGGCAGCCGCGTGGTGTGGTGGTGAACAGCAGCGCCGTGGCTGCCTGCCTGGGTGCAGATCTCACCACACTTCTTCCTCAGGCAATTTCATCAACTTCCCTGAGAACGAACTCTCCTCCCAGCACGGGGATGGCAGCAGTATCATACCTGGCTCTGGAGTTGTTACAGGAAATCGAGCTGAAGCAGAGACGCTGCTCAGCACTGAAGAAGGCGCAGCCTTTCTTTGTTTGACTTGGTTCTATGATCCCATCCTTCTAACGGCAACTTTGCCAAAGCACATAAATCCTGTGACTTTCTGAGGTAAATTTTTTTTTAAAACATGCCCAATGTTTTATTGTTTTTTATTTCTGACTTATTACTAGAATGTAATTTTTCCCGCTTATTATATTCAATCTCTACAATGAAATCAATCTCAATTTTCCCATCCACCAAACTGTGTGGACTGGTGAACTCTTGAAGCAAAAGGTGTTTTCAAATCACAAGGGAAAAAATTGCATTTTATTCCTGTTAAGGCAAAACAAATAATGGCAGCATTTTTCAAGATAGATTATGGAGAGATGATAGATAGTAGGTAAGCGAGATATTTGACAGACAAATGATTTGCAGATAGATAGACAGACAGGTATGTGATAGACAACAGCTGAGCCACCAGCATTTAAATGCAGATATGATACAGAAATAAAGCAATAGCATCTTTGAATCTAGAAGCATCACTAGATGTCATCACACCTCTTCCCCATCGCACTTGACCTGATTTTACAGAAAGCTGAGCCTGTGGGAGGTTGAGTGACTGTCCCATTCACATGAATTGTTAGCAGCGACAAATGAGACTTGAAATCTATTGCCCTCGCCAGCAATGCATTTGGCCACCACACTACAGCATTTTCTCCCTCTCCCTCTCTCTCTTTCTCTCTCTCATAAACCTCGGTCATGTGGTAGCTGTCTTTATGCCCTCTTCATTGCAATGCTTCAGATCCTACTTGCTCCTGGGTCCTCTTACTTTACAAAATCATCTCATTCTTCCCTATCATCTACTTTTCCACCCACAGAACTGACCTTTAAAAATGTATCCCCCAGACGCCTCTCAGTAGCTAGTGACACTTTGCTGGCCATACATTACTGTTACTCCCAATGGGGGTTCCCGCTCACAGGGCAGGGTTTCTGGCTCCGGCTGATGGATATTCCATTCCCAAAGTTCCTTGGAACAGGAGAGGCCTACATGCCAGTGCTGAGGCCACCTCTCCTCACACAATGTCCTGTCCCTTCTTGCCTGGCCACACATTTCACTTCCCTGAACCATCTCTCACTCATCCTTGCCTTCAGAGTCCCAATATCATTCTCCACACTCCTTTGCTTCCCAACATTTTTAGAGTATCTAGGGGACCCCAGAACATCACTCTGTGAAGGACTTTGAGAATACTTGCCATGTTTTCCCGGCTCCTCTTTTGCCCTGACATGTCCTTTGCTCCTCCTTTTCTTTGCCTTTCTCATCTACCTGGGGATCTGCTCACCCTCCTTTCTTGGCAGGTTATCACTCCTAACCTGTCTAGCTTTATTTCTATTCTGTCACCAGCATGCAGCTGCAGCATTTGGTTCCAGGGACAGCTGACATGGTAGCCAGTGACATGATCTTTACAGTAGCTTTTATTAACTCGCCCTAATGACTTAGTAGATTTAGTCAAATTACTTGAAAACTGGGTGTCACAAAAGCTTCTAAAAATATACTGATATAAATCTTCTGATAAAATACTATGCTGAGCATGTTTAGGGTTCCACATTTCAACATGGGGAGAAAACGGTCCAGTATCTCTACCATTTGACTTGAAAGTTAATGAAATAAACTTTTTATATGCCCAAATAAGACCTTTCTCATATGACATGTTGAATTATGGAAACACAAAGTCCTTCGGCTGTGCTCCAGGAGCTATACCCTTCTGCTTTCCAGACCGAAGGCTGGTCAGTGCTATCTGTAAAGGCCCAGGCAGTAAACCCTTGGGCTTTGTGGCTCCACGGTCTCCAATGCAGCCACCCACTGTACAGTTACAGGAGCGGCAGCCACAGATAATGTGCAAAGTGGGCCTGCCTAGTTTCTGATAAACTTTATTTACAAAAACAGGCAGTAAGCCCGATTTAGCCAGCAGGCTACAGATTCCAGACCCCGGCTCTAAACTAATAGGATATTTCATCAGTGAGAACCACAGCCTGGGTAGAGAGCTGCAGTTATCTGCAAAACACTTTTCGATAAGTACAAAGAACCTCTTTACCCATGTATTTGGATGGAGTTTCAGTCTCAGGGATAAGCCCCTGTTCAAGTTATTGGAGATTAAATTCTAAGAAAATACCAAAAGGGAGCAGTGGAGGAAAGGCTGAGTGCACAGGGGACTACAGAAATGCTGCACAAACAACAGTGTCGACAGCTGCTGACGTCGGGTTAGAGAAGAGCTCATGAGGGGGCTGCTGGTAACCTCCTGAAAGGGCAATGGATAAAGAAGTAACCTCCTGAAACGGCAATTGATAAAACATGTTCATCTGTTGAGGGCTGGACACCAGCCCTCAAGAGATAAACATCCAAATAACTGAGGAACGAGGAGGAGGCACCTAGAGGCCTGGGGACATTACCTTGCCTCTGCGGGGCTGCATGCCCAGGTCGCAGGACTTGGGAGAACTCTCGTCCCTCTTCCTTCTCCTCCTGCTCATCCTCATCGTCAATATTCTTTAAAGTTGCTCTTTGTTAAAACATTATGCTGTACACTTTACCAGCAGTACTTAATGAATCTTGACAACACTTATGGGAGGTGGGGATGTCAATGCTATTCTCATCCTGCAGATGAGAAAGCTGAGACTCAGCCAGCTCAAAAACCTGACAACAGTCACTTAATTAGAAAGTGGCAAAGTCCAGATTCAAACCCAGACCTCCACCATCCAAAGTCCATTCTCCTCATTTAAAAAACTAAAACGTTGCTCCTTTACTTTGCAATTAGGCATATGAATGCTGTTCAAGGATGCTCATGACCAAACCCTATCACCATCTGGGCCCATTATGAGCATTTTATTGGTACCACAAATAGCTGTAGATGCGAAAGGACACCAGCAACTTCACCCTTGCCAATTCCCCTCTGCAGAGGTGGGAGGTTAACAAGCTCACCCATTGTGCCCGGAGCTGAAGCATTTAGTTAACAGCTGGGAAGACCTGCTGGCCTTACACTTTAATGCATATGTATAGCATCACCCTCACTAGCTTGTACATTTGTTTTAGTGGGATTTTTTTTTTTTCTCTCTCTCTGCAAGGAGACTCTGGAAGAAGCCAGCAGGAGGGCACACAGGCTCTAGCCCAGAACTGTCTTCTTGGAAACAGCCCTGGTACAAACCTGAATCTGTTCCTAAGGAGATCACAAAGACTACGTTCTTCATAGACAGCCAGAAATAAAATTCAGCTTACAACAAAAAAATGCAGAAAAGACTATCCCATCTATTACCTAGAGTTTACAATGGGCTAGGTTTCCTCAATCAAGCAAAATCATCTTCCATTGGGAAGATCTATGGCAGCTAAGATGATTTTGCATTTAGTTAACTTCCCAGCATTTAGTTACAGCTGTTAACTAAATGCTTCAGCTCCGGGCACGGTGGGAAGCAAACTAAAACACACCTTTGTCAGAAGGGGCTTTTAGGCTGGGCGCAGTGGCTGTGGTCTGTAATCCCAGCACTTTGGGAAGACAAGGTGGGCGGACTTCTTGAGTCCAAGAGTTTGAGATCAGCCTGGGCAACATGGCGAAACCCCATCTCTACAAAAAAAAAAAAAATGAGCCAGGTGTGGCGGCAAGCACCTGCATAGTCCCAGCTACTCGGGAGGCTGAGGCACAAGAATCACTTGAGCCCAGGAGGTTGGGATCACGCTATTGTACTTCAGCCTGGGTACAGAGGGAACTGCCTCAAAAAAAAAATCAGGGGGCTTTTATTCCAATGCGATGCCTCTTGGAATTAGCAGGAGCCTGGCTACATTTCCCAGATGAGTGAAGTCTCCTCCTGCTTATCTCGGCACACTGGGTGTGGCTGTTTCCAACTTCGTTCTCTCAGTTTTCTCAGAGTCCAGAGTGACCCTTTCAAAGCCTCAAACTTGTCAGGTTGAAACTGTCATATGCTCAAACATGTGTTAGTGTCTAACTACACAGTATGTGACACATAAAGAAACCAATTCTTGTGTCAAAGCTTCATAAGAAAAGACAGGCAGGCACGTGTAGAAAGACTTCTTACACTGAAACTTCATAATTGAAGGCAGAAGTGTTCTGAGATGTCCTTTCCAGAGTATTCACCAATACCAAAATGTTCAGGTTTCTGCTGCCCTTCTCCCGGGCCACCCCTGCCTGGCCTTCCCCACCCACTCCTCACCCACATGCAGCTCTCCGTCCTCACGGCATTACGATATGGTTCAGCCACATTAGAAAAAAAGAAGAACACTGCAAAACAGGGTATCCACTAAAAATTCTCCAGAAAACCTACTTGAGCTTCCTGAGTGGAAGGACTGGAGCCTTATTTTTGATGTGCCTTTCTATTATAGAAAATGTCACACACATCAATCCCAATGTACTTGTGGTCAGGTTTCCGCCATGATCCATCCACAGATGATCCTGCTTTGTCTAGAATGCAACCCATTTTCTGTAACTTAGCATGTGGCTGTCATGAAGATGGCACCTATTCTTCCTGTACCCACAGCCCTGCATGGAACTTCCTGGTGCCCTTTCACTCGGAAACGGTTCAGCCATGGGATGTACCTTGACCAACAGGACGTTAGCAAATGTGACATTCAAGCAGAGACTTGCGTGGAAATTGCTCCCGTGACCAGGCTGGCTCCCATTCAGCCATGAAAGCATGTCTAGGCTGGCCTGCTAAAGAAGAGACATGTGGTTGCCCTCGTCCATCCAAGGCCATCCTAGATCAGCTGACAGCCAGCTGACACCTGTGTCAGCAATTCAGGCAGAAAGGAGAACTGCTCAGCTATATCTAGCCAAGATGAATACAGCCACCTAGCCAGGCAGCCCAGAGTTGTGAACAATGAAGTCTTACTGTTGTACATATGCCACTGACATTTTATGGTTGTTATTATAGACAACCAGTGCAAGTCTATACCAAGCACTGGAAGAACCAGTGCTTCTTCCAGAGTCTCCTTGCAGAGAGAGAGAGAAAAAAGACACTCTCTTTATTAATATAGCTGCAATGCCATTATCACATACTTAATAATTCCTTATTAGTGTTATATTGAAATTTGTCTTACTCATTATTTATTGAATAGTAATACATAATCAGTGTTCAAATTTCTAATTACCTCACAGGTACCACAGGGATTTTTAGTAGTTCATCTGAATCAGGATGCAGTGTGAGCCACACATTGTGTTTGGTCAGTATGTGTGTCTCCTGAGTGTCTGTGATGAGAGACTCCCCTTTGCACAGGCACACATGCTGTCTATTCAATGCCTTTCTTCTGGAGAGCTTTCACATGCTGAATTTTGTTTTATTGTGCTCTAATGGGAACTGCCGCTTAGATCATTCTGCCCTCAGATTTTCCTACATATGGAAGTTGGATCTAGAGGCTTAATCAAATTCAGATTTGATTTTTGGGGAGATGGGGGGTCAAGACTACTTCATGACTTATGCCATTTTCCCCAACAGGAGACACACTGTACCTGGTTGTCTCTCTTTTTGTGATGCAGCAGCCATTGTTGATCATTTCTCAGGTCTATTTATTAATTCATTCACTCAGGTTTGAAAACTGGTAATAGTCTAATCCCATCATTCCGTGTTTATTTGTTAGGTAGAATTAAAACTTCAATTAAAAATTTTTCTCCTCAACTGTAATTTGAGTACCCAGGGTATAATTTTTATATAGAAGACAGAATTAAAGCTTGATTTTTTTTCTTTATTTATTATTTCTTAAAATTAAATTTTAGTTTACAGCCAGTCATGGTGGCACGCCCCTGTAGTCCCATTGACACAGGAGGCTGCGACAGGAAGATCACTTGAGCCCAGGAGTTTGAGGCCAGCCTGGGCAACACAGTGAGATCCTATCTCAAAAAAAAAAAAAATGTTACTAGTTTCTTTCAGTGGTGAACAATTAATTGTTTTTTCTTTTTTTCTTTTTGTATCATTAGAAACCCATGGATATAAATATATTTAATGTGCAGTCCATTGCAGATATTATTAGTACTGATATTCAAAATATCTAATCTTTAAATATAGTACAAATCTCCTCAAGTGAGTTCCATGGTCCTACTGACACGATTATAGTAGATTTTTATGTTGATGGCTCATCTTGTATATTGTCTGTCCCAGATCTAGGATGAGCCTTTTTACCAAGGATCTCTGGTTCCTTTCAGAGGGAAATGGTATGTAGAGAACAAAATATGGGCTCTAAAGGTGATTATTCTTCCTAGATTGTACATTGTTTCTAGATCTTTTCAGTAAATAGATCCAGGAGGAAAGTTAAGTTTTTAAAATACAAAATCCATCATGAGTTTATATTGATATTTGAAGTCAACTTCAAGACTCCAGGGATTTTTCTTAACTTCCATTACATATAAGTATCTTCCTTTTCTCACTACAAAATTTTTATTCTCAGTGAATGATAAATGTCACATAATTATTTACCAATTTTATTCTTATCATACAAATCAGCCTCTGAATTATAATACCAACTGTCAGGCCTCCAAGTCCAAGCCTGGCCATTATAGCCTTGGTGACCTGCACGTACACCTCCTGATGGTCTCCAGGAGCCAGAAAGTCTGAAGTAACTGGATAGCCACAAAGAGAAATGAAACAACTGATTCCTGCCTCAACTAACTGCTCTCCCCCTGCAATGTTCAACCATTGTTCCCACTCAACCTTGCAAAATTTCCCCCTAGACATTAGGTTTCTCAAGACCCCCACCCCTGTAACTATGTAATTGACTGCACCCTCCCCTCTACTTGCAACCGATAACCCCACCCTATGACCATGCCTGTTTGTAATAGATAACCAACCCCTACCCTTGTGACCATGCATCCCCTGATGACCTTCCCCTCCCTAAAATAGACAACCACCTTGAACTGACCATTTGCCCCAACCCATATAACCAGTCCCCATTCCTACCCACCTTGCCTAACTCCTTTCTCGGACTTGGCCCGCTTGCACCCAGGCACGAAATAAAATGGCCTCATTGCCCACACAAAGCCTGCCTGGTGGTCTCTCTATGCAAGCAACATGACTAACACCAACTATGCCACTAGAAATGTGATTACTGAAAGCAGCTTATAATTTGTTAAATGTGTCCTATGTGTATATATGTACACAGGAGAAGTAAAATCAAATTAACATATTTTAAACCATTTGAAATAGTTTATGCTGTGTGGTTATGCCAGCAAATGGCTAATGTAACTTTTTTTAAGTTAACTTGTCAGCCTGGTGGCTCCCACCTGTAATCCCAGCACTTTAGGAGGCCAAGGCGGGTGGATCACTTGAGGTCAGGAGTTGATCATCAGTCTGGCCAACATGGTGAAATGCCATCTCTACTAAAAATACAAAAATTTGCCAGGCATGGTGGTATATGCCTGCAGTCCCAGCTACTAGGGAGGCTGAGGAGGGAGGATCACTTGAACCCAGGAGACAGAGGTTGCAGTGAGCCGAGATCGTGCCACTGCAGTCCAGCCTGGATGACAGAGTGAGACTCCGTCTCAAAAAATAAAGTTTAAGTTAACTTTTATTTTTTATTTCCAGAGGTTGTTCGTTTGCTTTCATTTTTGCCTGAATTATGTAAAATATTTACATTTCCAGAGTCAACTGTATATAATAAGATATATTCAAAAGTCTAATAAAGATGCTTTTTGTAAACTATTAAGCACCTGGATTTCAGAAAATGAAGATGATTTAATGCATTTGTAGCTTTTTATAGTTTTGTCACACAGGTATATCTCTAAGAAATGCGTTAACGCACTGTTTATTAAGTTTTTATACCTTTCTTTGTTTATATATTTATTCATTCATTCATTCTAATAAGCAGCATGAGGTTTCTGGATCAGATACAGCCTTTTAATGACTCCCAGAGTACCCTGCATTGATTCCTAACACCTCAGACACCCATGGGCTGAAGCAAGGAGAGCCAGATATACACTGTACCTACAACTGTGGGTTGTGTACCACAGGAGAGGAACCCCAGAATTATGAGTCTCAGAGCTTATATAGGATGATTGGCACAATTGCTCCTTCTCCTCTCTAGAGAGAGAGGGAAAGAGGCCTTTGTTTTCTATCACAGATGTCAAATTCTCTCTAGGGAAAGAAAGGTAATAATATCAGGCTTTTACGGCCCTTTGAAATGTAAACAGATGCCTCAAGGGAGAGATAAGACTGTATCTTTCTAGAGCTCTCATCCCTTAACCGAGGTGCCAACGATCTTTACTCAGAAAGCCCTGACCATGCAGAAACATGAAAACAGTCATGTAGCAGTGTTTCCCAGAATTATGTAATTTCTCTTGGTTTTGAAATTTACAAAAGTGGTATCATATAGCAAATCATTTTTTGTAACTTCTGCTCAATGTTATGTTTCTAAAATGGCATAACAGAATTATATACCCTTTAAAATCTGGATATACTCACTTGTAAAATCATCTTGCCTGATATTCTTTTGGGAAATATGTTAAATTACTGACTCAAAGTTTGTAATACCATGGGATTGTTTTGCCTCTCTTTTGTTTTAATTATTTATTTTTTGAGATAGCTAGAGTGCAGTGCCAGAATTACAGCTCACTGCGGCCTTAACCTCCCAGGTTCAAGCAGTCCTCTCACCCGGTCTCCCAGGTAGCTGGGACTACAGGTGCACCACCACACACAGCGGTTTTTTTTAAATTTTATGTTTAATAGAGACAGGGGTCTCGGTATGTTGCCCAGGCTGGTCCCAAACTCCTGAGCTCAAGCAATCCTATCCTCCTTAGCCTCCCCAAGTGTCGGGCCCACAGGCATGAGCCACCATGCCTGCCTGCTTTGTCGTTCAGTTGTCTCTTTAGTCATTTTGGATCAGTTATATTTTTCTAAAAATACATTGATTTTATTGAGGTGTCCAAAATGCTTGGCATAAAATTGTTTACATAATTATTTATTATACCTTTATTGCTTCTGCTCCTCTGTTGTATTCTCTGTGCCTATTTCCTCCCTGCCATCCTCTCCCCTCTTCTCACCAGATGTTTTCCACTTTTCTCACCGTTGGCTTTGATGGTTATTTCTATTGCATCTTAGCTATTTCACTGATTCTAATCTTATTTTTGTTATTTATTTCATTATATTCTCTTTGGGTTTACGTCACTGTTCTCTAACTCCTCAGAAGTCAGTGGCCCTCTAAATGATAGCCTATCTTCTTTTATCACATACACATTTAAGACTATAAATATTTCTTAAAATACTGTGATTACACATCTTAAATATGTAGTAGTTCATCATTTGCTTGTAGAAATTTAAGAATTTCCACTTTATTTCCTCTTTGATTCATAAATTAGTGGTGTTTCCAAATTTCTAAATGTAGAGCTATCTTCTACTTTTGTCATTGATTTGAATATAATTGTATGCGATCCATTTTTATAAATATTTCATGTATGCTTTAAGAACATATAGTCTCTAATATTCATATGCACAGTTTTATATATATCTCATTAAATCAAGCTTGTTATGTTCCTTAAATTTTCTTTAATTTCACTAATCTCAGTCTGCATACATCAATAATTGAGAGAGATGTATTGCATGTTCACACAGTGATGGTAAATTTGTCAACTGCCTTTTGTAGATTTGCCATATATGGGTTTGTATATGTTTATGTCCATTTTATTAAAGCGATGCAAGTTTAAAATAGTTTGACCTTCTTGCTAAATTAGAAATTTTATCATTATGTAATGATCTTCATTTTTTTCATTATGTGCTTTTGCCTGATAGCAATATTATGATGACTTTCTTTTGGTAGTATTTGCCTGGAATCTTTTATATCTTTTATTTTTGAATTTTCTATGTGCTTACATTTTGTAGTGATCTTTTGTAAACAGTATAATTAGCAGTTGGAATTTTACTTTTCCTAATCATATCTGCCATATAACTGGTGGGGTTAATTCACTTAAGTTGTGTTTATTGATAAATCAGAATTGATTTATACCACCTAGTTTCAGGCTTTCTATCTGCCTTATATTTTTATACTTCTTTTCCTCCTTTTTTGCTTTTTTATTAATTGAATTTTTAACTCTCTCCTTTACTGTCTTTAAATCTATTTGTTTTGGTGTTCTATGGTACTATGTAAGTGTTTCTTTTCCTTTATTCTTCTTAATACATAGTTTGCCACAAATATCTGTGGATTTCTGTCTTTCATCAGTTCTGAGAAATTATCAGTCATTATCCTTTCAATATTGCCCTTCCTCAATTTTCTCTATTTTCTCCTTCAAACTAATTAGACATAACTTAGCTCTTCTCATTCTATTCTCCATGTTTCTTTACCTTTCTTTCAAAATTTTCATATTCTTGATAAATAGACTACATCCCAGATTATTTCTTCAAATGTATCTTCTATATCATGAATCCTTTCTTCATCTATGTCTAATCTGCTTTTAAATTAATTCATTGAGTTTTTAAATTTTAAGCTTTTTTTTTCCATTCCTAAAATTTCCATATGGTTATTTTGCTCTTCAGATATGCCTGGTCAGTTTTCTAACCCTTTATTTTAGGCTCATTTTTATTCCATCTTTTTTTTTTCAACCTTAAACATCTGTATCTATTTTATATTCCATATCTGGTGACTCCGATATTTTTAAATGAGGTTTTACATAAGGTGCTTGTTCTTTTGGCTTATTTTCCTTTATAGTGGCTGATATTTTTCCTTTGGGTAATTTTTTGTGAAATGAGATTTTGTTTAACTTAATCCGTAATGATCTTGGCAACCAAATTTGTAAAGCTCCTGTTTACAGGAGATTGTGTTTGCTTCTCTCAAGAGTCAGTGGCACTATTTACTTGTAATTACTCTAGTCTTTGTTAAGAGAACTGGGTCAATGTGGAAGTTTTAAGTTTTCTCTCTCCCCCTTTCATAATCTCAGAGCTTCCTGCATAGCAGTACTGATCTAGGCATTTGATTTCAAGGCCACTTTCCAAGTGTTTGTCTACTGTTTACTGCTCTATGAGATTGGACTCCTGTTCCTGTTTTTATCTTTATTCAGACATTCTCCTTACTTTCCAGTGAGCTTAGGAACGCATTAAACGTTACTGTTATATATCTGAGACCTATTTTTTTCAGTCAATGTCCCTTTGAGTCACTCAGTATGAGATATTATCAGAAGCAAAAGTCCCAAACTACAAATGAGACTTTTTTGAACATGAAAATTAAATTATTGGAAAGGCATCAAAAGCTCAGATTATCCCACTTTGGTTTATATAAAATTATGCAATTAATTGAAGTAGATGACATCTTTACAGTAAAAAATAAGAATGACGTTTCTTCCCTAGTGTGTTCTATTTATTTAAATACTCAGAGCTCACATGGAATAGAAAACACCACAAAATAGAACTGTTTCCTACCCAAGAACATGGTGTCATGCACCATGTTGCATGATCAAAAAGCTAGAAATACATGTTATCCTTATACTACCCTTAAGTTTAGAAATCATTTTAAATAAAAACCTGTATTAATATTCCTGGGATTCAAATGGCTTAATAACAGTTATTGACATTGGGGTTTACAAAGTAAGTGCCTTTATATCTATTATCTCATTTGATCATCACAACTTTTTGAAGGAGTGAGACACAGATTTTTATTTCTAGCTTATAGATAAGAAAAAATGAGGGTCAAAGAGATCAAGTGATTCACTGTCATATAGTAGAGAAATGGGGCATAATGGCGAGAAAATAGACTGTACTTCCTGGGGTCTTTCCATCACACTGCCTTGAAGAATGCTTAAAAATATTAATTAAACTAATCTAGATAGAAAAGATTCTCTTCAATTCTAGAAACTCAAAAGTGGTAATCCAAAAAAAAAAAAAAAGTAAGAAAATGGTAAAGGAAGATGGAATTGCCTAATAACAGTAACAACTGTAAACCAAATTTGACAAGAACAGAATCATAAGAGGAGGTTGTCATTACTCTCCATTAATACTCCAGCTAAAAGCAAAGCTAGGAAATTGGGTAGAATGAGGTTTATTCAAGACTGACATTAAGATATTTGTAAGTCAGCAAAACTGGCACCATCCGTACTTAGCCTTTGTAGCCCACTTAATAGCCTACAGTACTAACTATGATAAGAAGCTAATAGAAAGCACATCTACAAGAAGGCTTTCTCAGTCAGTATGACTAAGGTGAGAGGGTCCTCAATCCTGCACTGTATGTCTGTTCCAGAGATTCTATTTGATTCTGTGATATTTGTTTTCCCCTGCAATCTCAAATCCTGGAGGAGTCTGAGTCCCCTGCCATGGACATTCTAGTCCCCTTTGAATAAGTAATACCTACCTGGGTTCAGAGTTGACTCTACCTTCTCATTGCTCTTCTCACCATCAAGAACTAGATAAGATTTCCCAGGGACGCACCCCCTGGTACTATCTGGAACCTTTAAATAACTCTATGGCTCAGTAAACTGATCTATGTCCAAATACACCAAATGATGGCCATCCAACCAAGTTCTTCATAGACTTTGGCCTGTAAACAGCAGATGAGGACTACTATTTTATCATTTTCCAGGGAGAAAAAAACTAATGAATGGTTGGTTCCACTGGGGGAGACTAGTGTGGTCAGTGTCAAAACACAATACAGTGTGAGTACTCTACTGCTCAGCTTGCCTCTTTAGAGAGAGCCCTACTGGTCCAGGGGAACCAGATTTACCTTAGTGAAGGCTCCTACCTTACATATTAAGCTCAGAGGTCATCAGGCCCCTCGGACCTACAACTTCCACTTGAAGAGCAGCAACCTCGGGATGCAAGTGGTGGAAAACAAAGACTTCCTGAAGCCACAGTGTTAGCCACAGGAACCACCAGAACAAACTCTGATGCACAGTGGGGCCTCTTTCAGAGTAGCTTAGGAGTAAGAAGAGAACATGTATAATCTGTTTGGCCATGATGTAACCATTCTGAGCTGTTTTCTTTTCTTTCCGTTTTTTTTTTTTTTTTTTTTTTTGAGACAGAGTCTCGCTCTGTCATCCAGGCTGGAGAGCAGTAGTGCGATCTTGGCTCACTGCAACCACCGCCTCCTGCATTCAAATGATTCTTCTGCATCAGCCTCCCAAGTAGCTGGGACCACAGGCACATGTCACCATGCCCAGCTAATTTTTTTTTTTTTGAGACAGAGTTTCACTCCGTCACCAGGCGCCAGGCTGGAGTGCAGTGGCGTGACCTCGGCTCACTGGAACCTCCACCTCCCAGGTTCAGGCAATTCTCCTGCCTCAGCCTCCCGAGTAGCTGGGACTACAGGCGTGCGCCACCACACCCAGCTAATTTTTTTGTGTATTTTTAGTAGAGACAGGGTTTCACCATGTTGGCCAGGATGGTCTCGATGTCTTGATCTCGTGATCCGCCCACCTCGGCCTCCCAAAGTGCTGGGATTCCAGGCGTGAGCCACCACACCAGGCCTCATTCTGAGCTATTTTCTAAGCAACTTTTTAGATCCCTGGGTCTTATGGATGTTAATGGCATTCTCACTGTAAACTCAGGGACAATCATTGCCAGACATTACTGTACAGCAATGGGGACACCACATTTAAGCCATACTACAAACCTACACTAAAACTTTGAAAAAGTAGAAAAGTACATTTCCACGGGTCCACGATCCACTTTGTGTTTTGGAAATTTACTATTGAAAGAGAAAGGTTAGAAGCTGAAACATCAGCTGCCCAAAGACTCACACATGGTTAGGAACTGTACTGTGAGCTTCAGCTCGGGTGCATTTGTGCAATGGCAGAACTGCAGTGGTGCACAAACACCCAACTACACACAAGTAAAATCTGTATTTGTTCCAGTAATCATCCTCAAAGTCACATATTTTTCATGTGTAAATTAGGAACTCAATTTTGAAAATTTGGCCCAGTGTCTCTGCAAATTGTTCCTTCTTTGTCATTGAGAATGTCACAGCTGTTCTTGTCCGAAAGAAGACAAAAGAACAGAAAGACAGTCTATTTAATCTTCATTCATTGACCTTCCATTTAAAAGGAAAGAGACATGGAAAGGAAATAGGAAAAACAGACGTGTTTTTCCTTGCAGGGTTATTCATGTGCTCTCATCCATGATATGATATGCTCTCTTATCAGCCCAGTTCTGGGCAGCCACAAAGCCCTGCTCCATGATGTAAAACAAGGGTCTGCTCCACCCGAGAGAACGGCTCGGCCATTTTCCCCCGAAGTGATACCACCTATGGCAGTCTGGCAAAGTGGCTTTTACAATTTTGCTAGTCTGAGCTCAACACAGAGACATGGATGACAGGCTGTTTTGAGCATACTTGTGCAACTACTTTTAATGGCTGTAGAAGAACAAATCTGTTAGAAGGAAACACAATGGCTTTTGCTAAACCTTTCCAGATCCACACATTGCTCCCATCTTCTTTCATCTTTGCTTCTGACTTCATTCTGCTCCTGGTCTCACTCCCTCCGGAGTGCCTGTTCTTTCTGGCCCTGGTTCTTTCAGCTGCTGACTGATGAGAGAGACTTCTGTACTCCTTGAACAACTAAACAGTTTCATCCCACCCTTCCTGCAACCAGTGAGGATGTTTGCAAAAACCCAAACAGCCTGGGGAGGTGTCAGGAAGTGAACAGAAGAAGGCATGCTGTTTATAGACCAGAAACATTGCTGAGATTTTATTCTGGGTTGGTTGTTTGGATTGTAAAGAGAATATAGCCCCTCCCAGGGAAACACGGACTGTCTACAGGCTATCATTCAGAGGAACTACCTCCGCAATGTCTGGCCACAAGCCTCAGGGGGCTCACGAAAGGAGACAAATGATGAAAGGATAGCAAAAATAACTGCTTACCTAGTATAGGGTAAAAGAGAAACAAGGAAAAATTTAGAACACACTTTACAACTCCCTTAAATACTGGGACTTGCCAGATGCTTTGCTTACTGAGATATTGGAGACTTACGTAGTTTGAAAATGTAAAACCTGTATCGCCTTAAAACTAAAGAAAACAAAGACATGCGCTCCCATCCTGGGAGCATCTGGCAGCACATAAGAGATAAAGAAGCCCAAGAAGCAGTCAAAGAACACTGATACAGGCTTCACTGACAAGTGGATGAAAGATTTATATTGCCCTTATGGGATAAAATAGAGAAGTGCCTTATGAAGATGAGATAATGGATTATAGACATTTTAGAGCTAAATAATGCCTTAGACATCACCTCAATGAACTCTCGGGCTTTCTGTATTAATTATATTGGAGAAAGATCATCCAGGATAAGCCATCCTTTGCTCCAAGGATTAGGCAGAATGAGATGGAAGGCCTGAGAATTAAGTCTGGAGACAGGGCCAGTGTTCCCCATGACAGACAATAAGCCAAGTCGTAAACAGAAGAAGATCCATCAGGTACCAGGTGGAGAGGAGGAGGAGCTTGGGGCCAGCTCTAGAGTCACGGGGGATGCCAACTAGGATACATCATTTTAAAAGTCATTAAATCCGAGTATTATTTTCAGAGTCCTTTACTTTTATTTAAACTACTTTCTCTAAAGCCATTACAGAAAGATCAAAGTAACTTTAGAACTCTCACAATTGGACTAACCTGGCTATTATCTTTAAAGGGAAAGGCTTCATCCAATAGTGCCAAAGATGACTTTTAGTAGAAGTAAATGCCTACAAGAACTTCATCTGGGAGAGATCATCATCTTAAGTAGCCAAGAGTCCCAACAGTGGGGCCACGAAGGACCAGAGACAGGTGGTCATCTCTGCCTGGGTGTAGGTTGCTGTTTCAGGGGAGAATGGAACTTGTCCCTTAAACTCATGCCTTCTATCCTCAATAGAAGCATCATTCCTCTAATTGATCTTTCATCCAACCCACTTTCACCACAGGACCAGAGACAGCTAAACTCCAAGATTAAAGATCTTCGCATGGAAGCGAGATGATGAGATAAGCAGAAACAGCTGCACTGCTATTCACACCTTGGTCTTCCTTCTGGTCCAAACCTGCTGACAGAGGGACACAGGAAGCCACGTGCACCCCTGGCCCTCACACCTGGGACCCTCTGCTTTTCAGAACAATTTGAGCTCCTGTGCTTCTAGTTTCTGCTTTCAAAGAGAAAAACAGAAGCAGAAAATCTCCAACCCCAAATAGCTTATGCCACTGTGAAATAGTGCTCTATAGAAATAAAATAGCTTGAGGACTTTTAAAAAAAAAATCCAATAGGTTCTCACAAAGATGGTGTCAAACAATTCTTGAACATGTTAGGCCGATGCACTTGTAAACACTCTGGCCTTAGAATATGCTGTGGACTCAAATATTTCTGCCTTGAACACTGAGCTACTTCCTTTTCTTTCAACTGGATTCAGAAAATAGTGTTTATTCTCTTTTAAGCGTTATTGGTTTCCCTCTCAAGTCATGCTTACAAGATTCAAGCTCAGAAAAAAATCACCCCAAGTTCAACTTTCCGAGTCGACTTTTTAAGCTAGTAATCCATCACTGGTCCATCATTAAATCATAACCAAAACCAACATTAATGAGTCTCCCTTTCCACAGTGCCCTCAGAGGCATGCAGCAAAGGTGACTGCAATTCTCTGGGATGTGATTTGGGTTCACACTGGTATTACTGACCTTCTGCAGGATCTGTTGCACTAAAAACATTGAGCTTCTTTAAACATCAAAAATGTTCACACATTAATAAGGTAACAAAATGTATTTTGGCCCTATAGCTATTACAGGCTAAGCTGTATTTCCCCTTCCTGCAAATTCATATTTTGAAGCCCTAACCCCCAACACCTCAGAATGTGAGTGTATTTGAAGACAGGGTCTTAGAGACATAATTACATTAAAATGAGGTCCTACATGTGGGCCCTAATCCAATCCAACTGGAATCCTTATAGGAAGAGGAGGTTAGGACACAGACAGAGAGATAGCAGACCCTTGTAAAGGGTGACTAATTCACTTACTCATCTCCCACATGTAAGGAGGTTTGGGAGATCTCATTCCATTAACCAAATTCTCTGATTCCATTAATCACATTCACTGGTATGATTGGACCACATTAATCTATATTCTTTTGCCAGCTTATTTCATGTTAATCCTTCAGGTTCAAGACTCATCATCTAACTTGGTGTGTTCCCTGAGCCTGGAAATACAGAAGAGATTGTTCACTGGAATTTTCAAGGAAAGTGGGGGCAGAAAGTGAGTTGAGACTCTCAACTCAAAAAAAAAAAAAAGAAAAGAAACCAGGAAAACTGATCACTGGAGCACTTTATTCCTCTTGTCTCTTTTCATTATTTTCCTTTCTTCCTCCATGTCTTCATCTGCAAAATGAATATTATCAGCCCTAGTTCAAAGTTGATGGAAGAATGGGTGAACTAATATGCTTGAGTGTCTCTGCAATGACAGAGAAGAATAAAACGCAGTGGGTGAGGGAGTCTAAGAGGACGAGGGACAGAGGAGACAGAGAGCTCACGTTCATGGGCTCTCACTGTGCCAAACACCATCCTGAATGCTCTACATGAACCCTCACTCAAAGCTCACAATAGTGGGTGGGGTGGAAGCACTGCTCCTCGCATTCATCCTTCATCCAACCCACTTTCACCACATGACTGGAGAGTGCTAAACTCCAAGATTAAAGATCTCCCCATGAAAGCGAGATGATCAGATAAGGAGAAACAGAATTGCATGGCTATCCACACTTTGGCCGTCATCACTAACTTCATTTTACAAGTGAATCTGCTAACATTTCAAGAGACGTTAATTTGCTACCTAGTTCACATTGCTAGTAAGCAACAGATCTGAGGTAGAAAATACTTCAAGACCCAACTTGTAAACTACGATGGCTGTTTCCAAGTCTGAACTTTCCTATTCTTGCTATAAATTCACACTCATTTTGCATAATGGTTTGATGCTGCCATTTACAGGCAATGGAGACAGGAGTTTTTGATGTACATGAATACACATCACCTTCTTCTTGATCTATTGAAAAGGCAAAGAATAACGGATGGGAAAAAAGAAAAACAGGACGGAAGAGGGCAGGAGACCCATTCCCCCTGAGCGAAATGCTGCACTGCCAAGTACAAGGTGGTGTGCAGTTGTGAGGCACAGGAAAGGAAAAATGAAGAGAGTGAGAGTCTTAGGGAGCAGCTGCTCTCCCTGTGGAGGAGACCGAGAGGGGCAGAAATGGGGAGAAGAAAGGGTAAAAGATTCCCTCTATGCCTCAAGCATGGACTCCCAGCCACCCTCCTGCTATTGTTTTGACAGATGAAATATTTGAACTGCTTTAAATGACATTTTTATTCTAAGTTGTGTTTATTTGAGCTAATAATGAGAAAATATTGGAGCTCTAGTGCCCAGTAACACTTGGGTAATATTTTTAGTGTTGTTTTCTAGGCGTAGTGTTAGAAAGCCAAGTTGGGGTCCTGAGTAGCACTTTGCGTTGAGCATGCCACTCTACACCTGACCGAGGGTGAGTTTTCACTTTCAGCACAGGGTCGTTGGGAGAATGGAAGGGGACAGAAGTGACTTGATTCAACAGATGCTGATTCTCAGCAAAAGGTCCTCAAGTTGGAAGGATGTTACAGCCATCAGGACAGCCTGGGTTATGCCCGATAGCAAATAGCACCACATTTTCAGTGGCCTAACAAAGCAAAAAATAGTTACTTTCCTTCACACCAAGTCTGCTGTAGGAAGAGTGAGGGGGGAAATTCCCCTACAGGACATGGCACGGAATCCCAGGCTTCTTCCGTCTGTGTCTACTCCATGGCCGTGCACGGCATCTCCCAGGCTTATTCTGTCTGTGTCTACTCAATGCCCGTGTACGGCATCTCCCAGGCTTCTTCCGTCTGTGGCATCTCCATGCTGTGCATGACATCTCCCAGGCTTCTTCCATCTGTAGCATCTCATGTCGTGCACGGCATCTCCCAGGCTTCTTCCATCTGTGTCTACTCCATGGCTGTGCACGACATCTCCCAGGCTTCTTTCGTCTGTGTCTATTCCATGGCCGTACACGGCACCTCCGAGGCTTCTTCTGTCTGTGTCTACTCCATGGCCGTGTACGGCATCTCCCAGGCTTCTTCCGTCTGTGGCATCTCCATGCTGTGCACGACATCTCCCAGGCTTCTTCCGTCTGTAGCATCTCATGTCATGCACAGCATCTCCCAGGCTTCTTCCATCTGTGTCTACTCCATGGCCGTGCATGGCATCTCCCAGGCTTCTTCCGTCTGTGACCACTCTATAGCCGTGCACAGCACCAGGAGTGACCAGGACAGGACGGATGCAAACACAGTGAGTCACCCCTGGATTCTAGGGCTTAGCCAGGCTCTGCCCAAATGCAAAGGGGGCTGGAAAAGTAGTCTTCCTCTTTCTAGAAAGGGGAAGAGAACTGGAACCTCTGTTGGAAAATAGTCATGTCTACTACAAAAAAAAAAAAATGTAGGGACCACAGAGGGATTAGTTTTGAGATGAAGAATAATGTGCTGATTAAGCTCAACATCTCACACATAAATAATACGATAATATGTAAGTTCACTTATCACAAAATCTAAACCCTTCCTCAAAATGCTACCAACCAAATGCTATGCTTTGCCCCCGCTTCCACAGACATCCACTTTCTGAAGGAACTGGAGTCTTCCTGGAAGGCCAGGGGACAATGACGGCAAATGAGCTTGGATTCGCTCAAACCCCCACCTGCCAGATCCCTTAGGAGGTCGATGGCTACTGTAAGGACTTAAAATTCAGTTTTAAAGATGCTTAAACAGCTTGATTTCTATTATAAACTTGAGAAATTCACAGGACATCCTAGACATGGACCAGAAACAAAAGGGTGTTTGAGTCACAGGTTGAGCTTGCCACTGGAACAGTGCAGGATGGAAGACTCTAGAAGCTGAGAAATGGTGCTGGCAGGGAGTCTAAGAAGTCTCCTTCCTGTTGGGGCTCATCCACGGACTCACAGGGAAAAACCCAGTTTCTGCAGGAGAGCACTTCCCTGAGCTAGGGACACACTGGGGAAAGAGGAGATCGTTGGGGTCCTCGTGTCAGGTTCTAAAAGACACTGCGGTGGGAGCGGATGGGCCAGGCTGCAGGGAGTGAGGAGCCGCTAACATGTGCATTGAGGGGAAAGCTGCCGTCAGGCGGAGAACATCAGGAATGCAGGAGACGGGGAAGGAGGATTTTTTTTTTTTTACCTTTATGGTAAAATAAGATCATGCTTCTCCTTTTTCCTGTTTCCTTGAGAGGCTGAAAAAATATGTTGAGTATTTTTTTACTGCTTTTTCAGACTTGATTTGGTATTTTGATTGACCCAAATATAGTTGGCGTGCAAACACTTTCTTCTCTTTAATGAATATCAGTGTGTAAAAATATCACTTTCAGAAGACAGACTGTATTCATTAGCTCAGGTATTTTGTGCCATCACAAAATACCATTAACAGGGTAGCTTAAACAACAGAAATACATTTTCTCACAATTGGGAAGGCTGTAAGTCCAAAGTCATGCTGCCAGCGTGGCTGGGTTCTGGTGAGGACTCTTTCCAGCTTGCAGGCAGCCACCTACTTGCTATGTCTTCATGAGGCAAGAGACAGCAAGTCTCTGGTGTCTCTTCTTACAAGGGCACTAATCACATCAGAAAGCCCACCTTCCTTGCCTCATCTGCAACTCATTACCTCCCAAAGGCCCCACCTCCCAATCCCATCATGTTGGGGGTTAGGGCTCTGATACATGAATTTTAGGGGACACAATTTAGCCCACGGCACATGTCATGGTTACTATGTGGCTTCAAGTATGCCTTAGCACCAGAGAGTAAAGCCATAATTTGGCCTCCCTTGTCACTGAGAGAGTTTTTAAATCTATAATCTTAGATCTCATTTTCACAAAATGTCTATACCATGCATCTAAAACTCAGTCATTTTAAAAGTCAAGCCTGGGCCGGGCATGGTGGCTCACACCTGTAATCCAAGCACTTTGGAGGCCAAGGCAGGCAGATCACCTGAGGTCGGGAGTTCAAGACCAGCCTGACCAACACGGTGAAACCCCGTCTTTATTTAAAAAATTTAAAAATTTTTAAAAGTCAAGCCTGTGATATTGCTTTTGCTTTCTAAAAATTAATCTTAATTCCCCAGCTTTTCACATTCTTCCAATGGATTTAAATGTTCATCTTAATGTATTTTTATTCATCAAATGAATATTTATCATGACAGCATCCTCATTTCCAGTGCCTTTCCAGATGTGGATGATTTGATGGTTCATGAGAAAGGCAACCCTATCCTCACGGAGCTTACGTCCCAACAGAAATACAGGTGGCTAAAAAGCTAGCAAAGACAAACTCCTTTTACAGACTGTGATAGGTGATGAGGGGAATTTTAACAACTGATGCCATAAATAGAGCCAAGATCATGCCATTGCACCCCAGTCTGGATGACAGAGTGAGACTCTGTCTCAAAAATAAATAAGAGGGAGGCTGCTACCTTCGACAGATTAGTCAAGGAAGGCTTCTTAGCAGATGTGACATTTCCCTTGTGACCAAAAGAACTGAAACTGTTTCAGAGCTCGGAGGGAAGCATCCTACATGGAAGACCCAGCATGATCAACAGTCTTTGAGATCATGAAGGATTCACAGGGGCCAACAGCAGCAGTGAGCCTGGTCGCAGGGCCAAGCAGGGGCTGTCACAGTATCGGTGAGGAACTGGGATCTGAGTCAAATGCCTTGGTAGAATTAGTGTTCCACAGAAATGAAACATCGATGTAACTTCAAACATCTAACTTTCTTCAAATATCAAAGTATTTTAGTGGATATTTACAGAACACATTGGAGAAGAAGAAAATGTATATGATAACATCTTTTCAATACATAAAAGGCTAGGAAACTAGTATGTGGCTCTATTTAGGAGGTTGGATTGGAGGGTAATTGACGTTTTATAATCTGCCAAGGTTATAGAAGTCCAAGTCTTCTACTTCTGGAAGATGTCTCCTGCTTCCAGCTCCTATTATCAGTAGTCCTATTGCCACTGGATGTGCCCTTTTCTATTTATTTGCAGGAGTCACTGAACCTCTAGATTATACTTTTAGAAGTACGCAAAAGTGAAGTAAATGTTTACCATGGAGGATGTTGGTTTTTTCCCTCCAATCAATCATTTATCTAACAAATATTTATTCGGCACCTACCATGTGCCAGGCCCTCTGCTATATCCTTGGGATGCAGTGGTGAGTCAAACAAGCAAGGATCCTGAAGTCCTGTGAGGTTACAGTTGAGGAAGGAGAAAGACACTGACCACCCAGAGTGACTGGCTGTAAACTGGCAAGTGCTGGGGAAGAAAACTACAGTCAACGACAGGAAACAACAAGCGACAGCAGAGAGAGAGGATTAGCAGAGTGCCCTGAAGAAGTGCAAGTGGGAGTGTTCCTGGGCAATTAGATCATTTGCATCTGGAATTCAGAAAAGCAAGCTGATCTAGAAATTTAAATTTTGGGATCATTGGAATGTAAATGGCACTTGTAGCTGGCATCAGCCATGAGCAAATGTGAGATCACCCGGCAAGAGAGAGTGCGAAGGAGACCTGAAAGCCAACCATGATGGGGAGCACAGGATGGAGAAGATTGCTGAGGAGGACGAGCCGGAAGAGCAGCTGAAAAGAAGGCAGGGTCATGCGGGAACGTCAGCTGCCGTCAGGGAAGCCAGTGGGAAGAAGGGAGAGATCTGCCACGTCAAATGTTGCGAGTATGAAATGAAGGCTGAAAATGCCCGTCACACATGATAACGTGGGGATTCCTAGTGGCCTTCCAGAGAGCTATTTTGTTGATAAGATATTAGCAGGATCCAAAATGGAATGCATGGAGGAGCAAGGAGGAAATGATGAAAAAAATTGAGCTATTTATACTCAACAAAAAAAGGGCAAAAGACGCAATTAAAAAATGGACAAAGAATAGCCACTTTTGCAGAGAAGGTATACAAACAGCTGATGAGAACATGAAAAGATGTTCAACACCACTAATCGTTAGGGAACTGCAAATCAAGACCACAGTGAGAGGCCACTTTATCCCATGAGAATGGCCACTACTGGGAAAAAAGAGAAATACAGAAACTGTTAGCAACGACGCAGAGGAATTAGAATCTTTAGGTACTGTCTGTAGGAATGTAAAAGGGGATAGCTACTATGAAAAAGGTAAGGAACTTCCTCAAAACATTAAAAATAGAATTACCATATAATCTAGTAATCCCACTTCTGGGTGTATACCCAAATGATGTGAAAGCAGGGCCTTGAAGAGATATGTGTACATCCATGTTCATAGCAGCATTATTTACAACAGCAAAAAGGCGGACACACCCAAGTGTCCATCATTGATCAATGAATGGATACACAAAATGTAGAAATGTAGTGTAAATACATATATACTACTATGGAACATTATTTAGCCCCCAAAAAGAAAATTCTGACACATGCTACAACATGGATGAGCTAGCTACACTCAAGAAAAAAAGGGCATTCCTACGAACAGTATTTAACGTTTGTACATTCCTACAAACAGTACCTAAGGATTCTAATTTCCCTACGTCTTTGCTAACAGTTATTATTTTGTATGTCTCTCTTTTTCCAGTAGTGGCCACTCTAATGGGATAATTTGGAGGAGGAAAGAAAAATCAATACTGAGACATCTCTCAGAGGTGGGAGGAGACACAATCCAGAACACAGATAGAAAGATGGGCCTCTGCCATGAGGACAAACACCTCCTCTAAGTGCAAAGAGAGGGAATGAGGCGGGGGGAGCGGACGAGGTATTCGGTCAGGTGTATTGATTTGGGAGCAGGACATTGAAGCGTTCTAGTTCTAAATGCTTTAATTTTCCCAGAAAAGAATCATTAGGACATTAAGTGAAATAAGCCAATCACAAAAAGACAAATACTTTTTGCTTCATGGATCTAAAGTTTGAGTTCTGCAAGATGAAAAGAATTCAGCAGATCAGTTGCACAATAATGTCAATACACTCAATACTGCTGAACTGTTTACTTAAAAATAGTTATGATGAGAAATTTTTTGTTATGTGTATTTTATCACGAGTTTTTACAACTCAGCTATGAAAATGTAACCCTGATATGTGAGTAGAATAAATTACATATCTTGGTAGCTAAAAAGAAATACTCACCTATATTGTATACACTTCTTTCCAGGAATTTGGTGTAGAAGAAAAAACAGATTAGGTAGTAACTGAAAGAAAAATGTGAGATTATGAGAAATCCATTTCTTCTATAAATGTGGTAAAAGCTCAAGCTTATGGAAATGATGATAGGAATGAACTGGGAGCGGAGAAATTTGGAGCAGGAAAGAAAAATCAATACTGAGACATCTCTCAGAGGTGGGAGGAGACACAATCCAGAATACAGATAGACGGGCCTCTGCCACGAGGACAAACACCTCCTCTAAGTGCAAAGAGGGGGAATGAGGTGGGTGGGAGCGGACGAGGTATTCCATCAGATGTATTGATTTGGGAGCAGGACGTTGAAGCGTTCTAGTTCTAAATGCTTTAATTTTCCCAGAAAAGAATCATGGTTCTCTTCTGAAAAGACAGATATTGATGAGGCTTTAGAATTTCCAAAATGGTAAAGAAAGTTCAAAATAGACATTAAGGAGTGCAGGAGAACTTCCTGGCCAGGGAAATACAGCAGGATTGCTCCGCAGGGTGGAGATCCCATTCGAGGCTGGTAACCATGTATTTATCAGGATTCTTATCTGCCCTATTGTGTGGTTTTTCCTGACCTCCTGGAATGCCTGGGTACAGGTACAGAGAAAATATATTGATGAGTTTGTCTAGAGTTGGGGTTCTGACAGACAAATTTGCCGAGGGACAGGGAGGTGATTTGGTAAGAACTAATTTTTGAGGAACCAAGGAATCTAAGGTAGATATGGAGAGAAATAAGAAGAGAAGCCAATGGATAAGAAAAAGGTTAAAGAATGGATGAACAGGGGGTTCTGAGGGTCAGGGATGGTTTTAGTGGAAGTAACTGATCGGAAAGCTGGAAAGGTAACAAGTTATATAGAGAGAGGCACGTGCATACTAATGATCTTGGCAATGGCAATGCATCAAGTTGACAGGGGCGAGGTGGAGGATGCATGACGAAGTGGACAAGTGGCCACTGGGAAGGTCATGGTCAGGGCACCAAGAGGCCAGGCCATCAAGCGCATGCTGAAGGCACCCAGGAAGACGGCAAAACCAGCAGGGAGAGAAGACAGAAAACCAGGTGACAAAGCCTTCAATTGTTAGGGAAAAAAGGAGGGATGCTTTTTACAGTTTTAGTCACAACATTTGCTATTATGGGTTGCATTGTATCCCCTCAAAATTGCCACGTTGAAGTCCTAACCCCCAGCAACTCAGAGTATGCCCTTATATGGAAATACAGTCATTGCAGATATAATCAATTAATTATGATTATTATAATGAATATAGTTAAGGTGAGGTCCTTAAAGTGGACCTTATTCCAATATAACTTGGTTTCCTTATAGAAATGGAAACTTTGGACACAGCCCTCACAGGGAGAACGCCGAGTGCAGATGAAGCCGAGGTGAGGGCGATGGGCCACAAGCCAAGGACACCCAAGGCTGCCACCAGAAGCCAGAGGATAGGCCTGGACCAGATTCCACCTCACAGCCTTGCCAGGAAGCAACCCTGCTGGTAACTTGATCCTGGACTTCAGCCTCCAGAACTGGGGCAGCAAATTGCTGTTATTTAAACCACCCAGTCTGTGGTTCTTCATGACAACTGACCTAGCAAATACATACATTTGCCTTAATGCATTTCTGTCCCCACCAGCCCATGCTCTTCAACCTCTCTGCCTCTGCTCATGATATGCAGGCCGCCCTTTCTCATTCTGATCTCTGCTGGAAAAATTCCTCCCCTCTTCTGATTACGATCTAGATGTCCACATGAAGGAAAGAGACCCTTCTGTATTCTCTATTGGATTCCCATTCACTTGACATTTCAGACAAGTGTGGCCCTCTCGTGCTCAGCCTCCGGTGATGTGGCAATGGTTGAGACCAGGCTCCTGAACCACAGAGCCAGCATTCTGGTGAGAGAGAGAGAGCCTGGACCACACTAGTGCCTTCCATGGATTGTTTTCACTGAGTGTTGCTCTTGATGGGATATGTGACTTTATGAAGGAAACCCACACTCTCCTAAAGCTGGCTTTCTCATATTAGGAGAAGTATACAAAGGCTACAATGTAACTCAAGTGTGCAATGAAATGGGCCTGGATCAAGTAGGCTGAGTGTGCAGGCCTTTCCTCTAGCTTCTGTGCAAAGGGAGCATGCAGGTGGCAGCTCGCAGCTTCAATAGCAAAAGGTGGAAATCTCAGGTCTGCCACAGAGCCAAGGCTGCAAGGAGGGCAGCGCGTGGGGAGTGCAGGCCCAGCGAAGGCCACGAGGAAACGCAGGCCTGGCTGGCAAGTCCATCTTTACAGAGAAGCCAGAAATCTGGATTTTATTTTTTGTCACCTAGGCTGGAGTGCAGTGGCACAATCTTGGCTCACTGTAACCTCTGCCTCCCGGGCTCAAGCAATTCTAGTGCTTCAGCCTCCTGAGTAGCTGGCATTACAGGCGTGCGCCACCAGCCTGGCTAATTTTTGTATTTTTAGTAGATGGAGGGTTTTGCCGTGTTGGCCAGGCTGTTCTCAAACTCCTGGCCTCGAGTGATCCACCTGCCTCAGCCTCCCAAAGTGCTGGGATTACAGGCGTGAGCCACCACGTCCAGCCTACAGTAGCCGAATTTTTAAATACACCTCCAGACATCACAGCAGAAGAGGGGAGTCTGAAGGGCAGGAGGAAAGCTGATGCTGTTTGTGTGTTTCCTGCAGAGGTGACTTCGGCCAAGCAGCAACGTGTTAAATGAGGTTGACAACGTGTGAAGTGGAAAATGTCACCAGCAGAAGAGAGACACCGTGAACTTTAGTTTTGATTTAAATTAATGGGAACTCAAGGAGAGAAAATCCTTCCAGTGTTCCAAGAAAAGCCACAAGGTTACAAGTGTGGGCCTGCCTGAGTAGGCGGCTGCCTGGGTGTGACAGATTCGCCCACATGCACCTCGCGTTTACTTCCCAACGACAGGGAAATATTTAGACACACAAATACTTCAATTATGGGGATGGCATCTGACTACCAAGCTTTGGGTTCCACTGTAACAAACTCGAATCTTTTTTATCCTTTTCCCTTTTTGCAGCCACGGCCTGGAGGCGCACAGGAGGCTGCAGCACTCACAGCAAGGAAGGCGCGGCAGGGGAAGCCGGGGACCTGGCTGTGCTGTGTTGGGGTTTGTGGTGCGGTGAAAAATCAGCAGAACATTCAGAGGGAGGAAACCCCAGACAGCAATAAGAGAATGAATTGCTTCCGGAAGAAACTACCCACGGCTTCTTCGCAGCATGTGCCGAGCCAGGCCTTTGCGAGTGGGGACTCTGGCCTCTGTGGGATGAAGGGACGCCAGGCCATGGGAGAGAGGCTATGATGATGTCCCAGCTTGTCCACATGCTCTCCTGTCTCCCACATGGCGCTGTCTGTCAAGTGACCCAGTTATAACACAGCAAAGCACGCCTGCTTGCTTCCTTCCCTCGTTCATTCTCCAAAGCATCAGCCTCCCAGAGCACCCAGTATGAATGGCTTGAAGCGAAGTCTTGGCGAGTAGTTCAACGGGGGAATCTGGACTTTAGCCCATGAGACGTCCTGGTTGAATAGAAGTCGAACGGATGGGAGGACAGAGAAGAGGGCAGGTTGGAGGGACTGGCGTGGCGCAGGAAAGTCCCCGCTGCTACCATGAGGGGTGGGAGACAGCTGCAGAGTGAGAACTGATGAGTATCGCCTTAAGAATCCGGTGGAGTACAGAGGCAGATGAGGAGCTGCGAGGAGAATTAGCATCCTTAACTAACTAAGAGACATAAGTGTAATGGGAGCCGAGACGGTCCTAAGTGGCTCATCCCAGGCTGCTTTGCAATAACGTGAGTGTTAAATATGCGCCAAAAAGGAGGGGGCAGAAAAAGGAAACCTATCAATAAAGCGAGTGTGGGTATTAGAAATAGATGATGTGTGTGCATTTTATATACAGCTAACTCTCAGGTTTGTTTTCAAACAGATGCATGACAATTTTTAAAAAATTGATATATTAAGGCTCCTTGCAATGCTGTTAGAATTCCAGGGAAACCTCATTGCAATTCTGTGCTCAGGGTGATGGCAAACATCACTTTGTCTTACCGGGGGAGGTATGCGAGGTATCGCTCTTCTCTGAAAAGGGTGCTAGGGCTCCATGGAGCCAGCCATCTCTGGATATCAAGGCAAATATTAATTGTTTTTTGCCTGCGTGGGGTTTATTTTCCCAACCAGATTGCAAGTCCTTTAAGACAGAGAAGAATCCTGTACCTCCTAACATCCTCCCCACTCCCAGCTAATGAAACCACATAAGCATTTGCCAGTAGATTGCTCTATGGACCAACTGTGGCAACGTGCCCACCCTATGCACTTTCCAGCCCTGAGAGTGAAGGAAAAGCCCTTTCGATGTCCATGAGCGATCAAGAAGGCATGCACTTGCAATGGGTGACAAGAATGCATAATCACATCTTTCTGAAAGGGGGAAAGTATTTTGAGGGCTAGATATCAATAACAGGTAACTGTCATAATGCATGCTTCCCAAGGCTATTCCAAGCAGATTCTACAAGGAAGATGGCTATGAAGAAAAATGAATGATATTTATTTTGTCTTGCTCTAGCCCTCCCCTGAACCTGCAGGGCTTCCACCCTCCCCTAAAATTCTTTGGTGTCTTGGAGGGACAGATTTGTAAACTAGTTCTTCGGGTACCCACAGGGACTCCCAGTGTGCCTCCTCTGCCTTCCTGGCCTCCGCTGGGGCAATCTGCAGCAGTCACATCCCCGGGCCCCTCACCTCATCTGTTCCCCTCATGCCAACGAGATCACTGGTTCTACTTCCTCTGGAGGACACTGACCTCCACGCCAAGGACGCTACTTCTCCCTGCCTCCAGAGCAGCCGGCCCTGTCCCCAGCGGGCCCAGCTCCCACCAGGCTTGGTGTGGGAGCCACTCTGGGCAGATGCTGTGCTCTGCGACAGGCTGTCACCCTGCTGGGCCCTTGGAGACTGTGCCCTGCTGGAGACCCCCACCCTCAGCCAGCTCAGAGGAGGCCTCTCTGCCACCTAGCCTGCAAGGCTGCCCAGGCCGCTCCGCCCCACCGAGGTCTTGGGAGGACGTTCTTTACCTTTAGTTGTGTCGCAGCCTCCCCGGCTTGTGTGCTGTGAGAGTGAAGAGTGGCTGGACCGCCAGGAGAGATGGTGCAAGCCCACACTCAGAGCCCCTGCCTCCCCTCCTCCACTGGAGCGTCCTAACGTTTCTCAAGCATCCTACCTTTTTACTTTGTTAGGTTTGTTTTCAGGGTGCTCTGCAGGCCCTTAGGCCCAAAGAGCCCCAGGGAAGCACCCTCGGGTCCCCCAGGTGGGTCTGAACCTTTCAGTAAACACCACGTGGGTTGAAACTTAGACCCACCCATCCTGGCTGCATTCCTAGGACAAGAACAGCTTGAGACGTGCTGCACGCCCATGACCTCACTGTTCTCACCACCATCCAGGGAAGCCAGCAGTGCTCTCTCACTCTCCTTGCACAGGAGAGCAAACCAAAAACCAGAGGGGCTCAGAAGCCAGCCCAAGGAGACACACTGGAAGCAGTGAATGAAGACCTAAGTCCAGACCAGACACTCTGCATCTTAGGTTGTTAATTAATTTCATTCTCTGATGGAGAGAGGTGAAAAGGGTGCACGCATCTCCACGGCCAGTACCAAAGCAGCCGCACAGTGTGGTCATCATGCCTCCTTTCTGCATGTCGGCAGCAAGAGGACCAGAATCCTGACTGATGCTCCCCAAACACAAAGGATCCATGAGAACCAGGGGTTTGCAGCCCCCGCCCACTCCAAGCTCAGGCACAGGGAGAGCGTGCCAGTGAATGGTGACTACTTTGAAGCAGCCCAGGGGACAAACGTGCAGTGGGAGTTTATGGTCCAGCAAAGTACAGGTTCTGTTCAGGAACATGACGATTGGACCCCACGTCCCCCATGTTCCCTCCCCAGTCCTCTCCCCGGTGAACACACGGTGATCAGGGCCACTGAGTCAGACTCGCATGCTGCCAGCCAAGCCTTCATCTCTGGGAGCAACCCTGAGGGACTCCCTGGGGACAGCATCTCTATCCCCCTGCATTTTAGCTTCAAAGCTCACCACATGTACAAATGGGATGCATACCTCTTCAAATCTTTACAATAATAACCATCACGGAACAATTTTTCTTCCTTAAACTCTGAAAATGAAAGCTTCATGCTTTGTTTCTTCAGAGGTATTAAGATTGGGGGATACGAATATGCACTGTTTTGTTTTGCCTTTTTTTTTTTTAAGCTTGCTGAAAAATCACACCACTTAGTTATTTTACCTAGACATTTTCTGAGTTTCTAAAGAGAATGTTTCCAATTGCAAAATCCATCTCTATGAAGACAGCAGTGTTCAGTTTTCCCTCCCATAGGCTGGGGAAGCCCCTCCTGTTCCTGGGTCTGATGCCCTCCATCTGGGTGGGGCTCACCTGAGAAAGGGCACAAGTGTCCAGGCACCAAGTCCTGAGTCAAAACTTAAAAACAGGACTTGGGGGATTCCCAGGCAGAACTTTCTAGACTGTTCTTCCTACTCCCGGCCAAGATGGGTAGCATTTGCTTTACTATCCAACAGTAAGTAAATGCTCAGTCATGAGGGAAACCATTTTTGAAATGTAATATGAATACTCTGCAGGACTCAAAAAGACATTTAGAACAGGATGACATCATAGAGGGGACCCTGTCTACACCTGATATGGTCTGACTGTGTCCCCACCCAAATCTCATCTTGAATTGTAGCTTCCATAATTCCCACATGTCATGGGGAGACCCAGTAAGAGGTAATTGAATCATGGGGAGCAGATCTTTCCCATGCTGTCCTCATGGTAGTGCCTAAGTCTCACAAGGTCTGATGGTTTTATAAAGAAGAATTTCCCTACACAAACTCTCTGGCCTCCTGCCATGTAAAACATGACTTTGCTCCTCATCCACCTTCCACCATGATTGTGAGGCCTCCTCAGCCATGTAGAACTGTGAGTCAATTAAACCTCTTTCCTTTATAAATTACCCACTCTGAGGTATGTTTTTATTAGCAGTGTCAGAACAGCCTAATATAGCATCCCATTGTCAGGGAATTTCAAACATCCTATCCAGAACTCTGCAGCCAGCACAGGGGCAAGAACACAGTTCCTGACTCACTCCCAGTGTGAGGGCTTCCAACCTTGCCAGGCAAACTGTCCTTGCAGGGAAGACACCCACCCCTCGGAATACTAGAAAATGGGAAATAGAGAAGGATGAAAAATAGTAAGAGATCCAAATTAAACAGACCACAATGATGACAGTGATCATGTATTGAACATCATCCATCAGGCAAGGGGATGGGGATTTATACATATTAATGGAATCATGCCAGGAGCAGTGGCTCACTCCTGCAACTTCAGCACTTTGGGACGGTGAGACAGGAGTATCCCCTGAGGGCAGGAGTTCGAAACCAGCCTGGGCAACATAGCAAGACCCCATCTCTACAAGAAAATAAAAACAATCAACTAGGCATGGTGATGTGTGCCTGTAGTCCCAGCTACTCAGAAGGCTGAGACAAGAGGATCTCTTGAGCCCAGGAGTTTGAGGCTACAGTGAGCTGTGATTGCACAACTGTACTCCAGCCTGGGAGACAGAATGGGACCCTGTATCAAAAAAAAAAAAGAAAAGAAAAGAAAAAAGAAAGAAAATAAAAGAAATCTTCATTCTGACCTTATTATCTATTTGTTTCACATTTTATAAGTGACAAAACCAAGGCTCAAAGAGGTTAAATGAAATGGCCCAAAGTCATCCATTTACTGGAGGACAGAACTAAGGTTCTAGCCCAGGTCTTTCCATTACATCATTTAGTCTTCTTGGACCAAAAGCCCTGAACCCGCCGAGTGACAGTGTTGCTTGTATATGGCTTCTCTCCTATCATCACCTTCTGGCCCATACACAATTTCAGAAGAGACAACATTCTTGCCTGATGAGAGCACACCAGCATGAAAACGAGAGACAGACACAGCAGTTTGAGAACATGCCCCTGTGGCTGCTGGCAGCTCCTGCATAGCTGTGCACATAGATCACCCACGTAGGTCATCACAAGTCACTCTCAGAAGCTTCGCAGAGCCCAGGTGATGCCCATCACCAAAGCAGTCCTGCACTCCCAGGAGACCCAGACTCCCTGCAAGCCTGCTCTATCAAGAAGTCATTTATTTTGCAGCCAACAAAAGAAAATATGGTCCAGATTTTAAGCTCCAGATCCTAGAGTCCCACTGGAGAAGCCGCACTTTAAAATTGGGTGTATCTGAAATGCCTGTACAACGTAGCCCGTTTAAAAGATCAGTTTTAGTCACACCACTTTTAAATGAATTTTCTTATGTCCAGTGTGGTAGAGGTCAAACACAGCTGATTTAAATAGGGCCTGTGGCCAAGATTAGTAAAACCTTATTAATGGATGCTCTGTTCATTTGGAAGTTGTTTATGCATGTAGACACATAACCTGGGCAGAACCAGATTGACATTTGCCTTTGAACTATCTTTGAAAAAGGAATTTACTATGCATGCAGTATAATTAATATTGCACAGAAAATGCCCAATTTAAACGCTCCCATTCAATCACTCTCATTTATTCATTAAATAGTTGCCTAAAGACATCTGTCTCTTACTGTTTTCTTACTCTAGTATCAGAATACTATGCATTCTTTAAAGCAACAAGATTCTTCAGTGGCTGTTTTTGTTCTGTAAATCTAATAGAGGGTTTCCAGGGCAAGTTCAAACGATAAGACAAGGCTTGCAGCGTAAGGTGGCCATAGAGGTGCAACGGAGGCCCTGGCGCGAGCCGGGCGGGGGAAGGTGGAGGGAGGTACCTGAGCTGAGACTCTAAACAGGAGACCCCACCGTGGAGCCACGGGGATGGGGCTGAGCTGTTTCTAGCACACGCGAGGATACAGTCTCTGTTTGTTCTAGATGGTTGGGAAATACCCACTGAGCTTCCACCAACTGCTCGGAGCTCCTTTGCAAGCTGCTGGCTGGATGACATTTAGCCCAACCTTTCTAACAAACACTGGGGAGAGCACCACAGTTTGCCTGAAAGACTACATTTCCAAAACGTAAAGTAGGGGGGATTATTTTGGAGTCTTCAGCAAATGACCCCAATCACCATGATCCCAAAGCACAACAAATATGAATTCGAACTGGAAGATGGAAGTGTAGGGAGACTGCTGGCTTGCTGACTTGCCTCTCTGCGGGCCTGGAGTGTGCCCGGCCGTGCAGGAGAACGCTGCTGAGGTCCACGTCTGCGGCCAGGTGACGACTCCCCATACCTGCTGTGGCTCCATCCCTGGCAGAGTGGGGCCATGCAGCAAACCTGGCAGGGCCCCTTCAGTGCAAGGAAGGGAGGCCCTCTTGAGTTTCTTCAAGGAAATGGAAACCATCTGGAACCATGTTCCATGTTCGGCTCCATGTTCCTTCCTTACACACCGGGTGTCCTGAGAACCAGCAGCACCCACGATGGTGCTCTAAGCTGGACCTCCCAAAACCCACGCACTGAAGTTCCGGCCCAGTAAGGCTCTCAGAATGGGCTTTATGTGGAACGATGTGAAGAGACGCAGGGGAGAGGCCAGGAGGGAGGCCTCAGGAGAAGCCCACCCTGCCAACTCTTTGATCTGGGACTTCCAGCCTCCGGACTGTGGGAAAATCATTTTCTGCTGTTTAAGACGCCCAGTCTGTGGTATTTGCTATGGAAGCCTCAGGCCTAAGACACCCTCCTTCCAGAATGTTCACCTCAGAGCCTCAGCAACCAGGTCTGAGTTTCCAGCTTCTTGAAAGAAGCAGCTGGTGGCCCCATACAGAGGTGGCCTGGCCCTACAGACAAGGAGGGCAGGGTCACGATTCCCAGAACCCACGTGCCCAGGCTCACTTCAGTGCAGGGTTTGGGAACCCAAGTCCCCTGAGGACAGGCAAGGGTGAGCAGGCCTGGGATGGACGCCCCTAGGTGGATGCCACCAGTCACTAAACACAGCTGCCCGCTTCCTGAGGATGAGGGAGCCAGATTCGGATGGGTACACTGTTATTACACCACATTACATCAGACAGGATTCAACTTCAGGCGTTTATACCAACTTTAAAGAAAGCACTTTCTGAAAGGAGAAGGGCAATTAACCTGAGACTCGGGCGTTGTGGACAGAGAGAGGCTCAGTGCTTATGGGGACAGATGTCAGTCTGTTCTGGAGATGGGGGTAGGGACGATTGCCCAGGGATGTGAGTGTACGTAACTCACTACACCACCGAACTGTACACTTACCAATAGCCATCCTCGTAAGTTTTATGCTATGTATATTTTACCACAATAAAAAATCAAGTATGCAAGCTGATGAAGACGAAGCTTTCCCCTGAGTCCTATTTAACTGGTTTATTGGGGACTTCCCTTTCATACTCATTGTTAGAGTCTCTTAAGCTCACAGAGGGCTACTCCTCCAGTCTTAAGTACCATCTGCTAAACGATGAGTTCTGAGCCAATTATGAAAACTCCAGGCAATCAAGAGATACTAGAGAGTACACGCCCAAGGGGCTCCTGAGATGAACTAAAGAAAAATCCAGTGAGTGGCTGCAAGCGACCCCACAGCCCAGACCAGCATCTCATGATCTGAATCTGGCAGGGTCAGTGCCAGGACGCAGGTGAAGGCAGACCCAATGCCTGCACTCACCCCTTGAGCTCAGGATACCAAGGTAACAATTTTCATTTATATGGAGGTTACATATTTCTCAGTAATATCCTCCTAAACTATTTTTCTGGTTTAGAATCCTAGAAAGTTTACCCCCACGTGGCAACTGAAATGGGATGGTTAAAATAGAAAGGTTGCCAAATGCATAATTCATTCGCAGGCACGAAGATAAAACAGCCCAGTTCTCTCCTCCATCCTCCATGCCCTTAGGAAGCAGAGGTTTGGGAAAAGTGTCAAATGTGTTCTGTGCAGAGATATGAGAACTAAAGAAGAGAGAAAAGTCAATACATCTTTCTTCTCACCCTCCAATCCCCGGCCATGGAGACAAGAAAAGGGGATGAGAGGAATAGTGGGATGTGGGTGAGTTTGGAGTTCAGGGACTGAGGCAGCTCCGGCCCAGACACATAGAGAAGGAAGACTGCTACGGGGTCGGAACGTGGGATACAGAACCCTCAGACAGAGTGGCGGCGGGGAGGGCCCACGCCACCCAGTGTGCAGGGTGGTGGGACGCATCCGGGCCAAGGGGAAGTGCAGCCGTGCCAGGGGAGGAGGAGGCGCTTTCAAAGGAGGCCTCTGGACATCGGTGGAAGAGGGGGAGAGTTTTCCACCACAGGCTTTGCTGGTTCCCATCGACTATGTCACTGTGTGACACTATTCTGCATCTGTTTTCCACCTTATGTGTAGACATACATTTATACAATTCGGTTGGGTTGCTTTGGCTTCCTGAAGTTGGTGATGCTCTATCTTATTTTGGAAAGAATTTCTCATTTACGATGGAAAAGGAAAAGCGCTCCTCCTGGCAGATCCTCCTGGTGGAGGATGTGTGAAGAGAATGTAGTGCAGGCGCCGTGGATCCTCTGTGCCCCCAGACGCCATCACTTCTGGCATGGTGCCAGGACTCCTGCGCCAAGCGGCTGAGCCTCTCCAACTCTCCTATGGCCCTGATTTGCAGGCTGGGTGAAGGTGCCTCAGAAGGACACTGCCAGGGCATCTGTGGGAAGGGCCACAGCTCAGCCGCACTCTCCTACACCTCCAAACTCCAATTTCAGTAAAATCTCCGAGACCAGCACGCTCATGCAGGGAAGCCCGACGCTGCAGAAGATCTGATGAGCAATTTCTGAGCTAGGAGCAGGCTCTGCGACTGGAGATGTCCCTGGGCCTTTCAGCAGGGACTTGGGGGCAGAACGTGTGGTGAGCAGCCACGGGAAGGTGGGGGTGCAGACAGGAGCCCACACGATGGCTGAGTGTGGAAAGGGACCTGGTCATGCTCCCAGGAGGGGACGGGCACCTCAAAGGAACGTCAGAGGGAACTTGGTAGGCACGCAGGCCCCCGCAGCTGGCTGTGTCTTGAGGAGCAACTGTCTGGTCTCACCAACTCAGCATCCTTAACAACAGAATTTAAATTGCATCAAAAGTAAGAGAAGGGACTTAAAGATAATAATACAAGTGGCACACACCTGCAGTCCCAGCTACTTGGGAGGCTGATACAGGAGGACCCCCTGGGCCCAGGAGTTTGAGTCCAGCCTGAGCTATACAACGAGACTCCATCTCTAAAAATCATTATCATCATAAGACGTAATACACTGTGCCATCAGAGTGCACAGAAATGGACATGCTTAAATAAAGTGGCGAACACATCTCAAGTTCTTCGATGTAGAGTAGCAATATGTACTTGGTGGGGGAAAAAAGCTTAAAAGTGTTCTACCAGTTGACCCCATAATTTCGTCTCTAGGAATTTATCCTAAAGAAAAGTCAAAGACTGACAGTAAGCACATACAGAGAGAGTAATTAAGTCATAATTACCATGCTATACATTGGAAACAAGAATGACATATTAGCCTGCCATTAAAGAATGGGTTGTTGAGAAATATTTAAAGGCACAGAAAAGGGCTTATGATACCAAAAGTTACCTGCAAAATATAAATCTGTTTACACAGTGTGGCCCTAAGTTTATGTAAATGAACACTACTCCTATGATAAAAACACAACTAGAAAACAGACTGGAAGGAAATAAAGAAAAATGTTAATGACATCTCTGGAGAGGTGGACTACAGACTAATCTTTGGGTTTTTTTTCCCTCTAGTTCATGTTTCAGCATTTCCTAAAATTTCCACAGTGTATTTTGTATCCCTTTAATCATGGAGATGGAATGCTGTATTAAAAAAGGCAAAATGAGTCCCATTTCCCTCTGCGCTTTGTTGAAACACAGGCTGTGGAAAGTGAAGACACAGCGCTCTCTCCAGCCATGCCTGGGGGCTGAAACCCTCCTTTTCAATGTGCCAATGCAAGTTTAGCTCAGTACCTGGCATGGAAGATGCTGGACACAAATGAATTCCTCCTCCTCCCAGCCTCTTCCCTGCACTTCCTATCTCTTCCTCAAGCACTCAGATGCAAGTCCCCACCAGCTTCCCCTGGAGCGGGTCAGAGGGTAGAGTCCACAGTCATGAACCTTCTGTCTCTGACCCTCACATTCTCCACCTTGGAAGAGAAGCTCCTCAGCCTGAGCCAGCCCCAAGTGGTGAGATGGAAAGAGTGACCAGCACAAAGCCAGAAGAGGCAGGTGTGAACTCCAAGGAAGCTGATGGCACCCATGTGGGCTGCCCTAAAGAATCTGGTGGGATACTGGCACCCATTTCTCTCTCTATGAGAGAGAACGGACTTCTCTTGACTTCCCAGAGAGCAGCAGTACTGAGATCAAACCTTTTGGCTCCTGTCTCCCCCAGAACTCTCTCCTCCCCTTGGGAAGGAGAGAGGACAGATGATTAACAAAAATGACCAATAAATGCCAAAACAGAATCCAGCCTCCTCAGCTGGGCGCACATGGACAGGGTCTGCAGGCCTGGCCAGGCCCACGCTCTTGCCAGCCCTGCATTTCACAGTGTGCACCAGACAAGCAAGGCCGAAATCCACCCATGGAGGATCAAGGAGCAGCAAGCTCTCCAAAGGCCCAGCTCTGAGCGGCATTCTCCTACCCATCTTCCTATTAGTAAAGTTTCTAATCTGATCCGTAACTAGTGAATATCCTTGTGTTTAAACCTTTTAAGTCAGAACTGCTAAGCGGAAGAAGAATGAATTGCAGGAATCAATCACCTATATATTTAAAATATTCCAGGGAACTTGGGCAATATGGTCAAATAGGAACAGCTCCAGTCTGCAGCTCCCAGAGAGATCGATGCAGAAGGTGGGTGATTTCTGCATTTCCAGCTGAGGTACCTGGCTCATTTCATTGGGACTGGTTAGACAGTGGGTGCAGCCCGTGGAGGGTGAGCCGAAGCAGGGTGGGGTGTCACCTTACCCGGGAAGTGCAAGGTGTTGGGGAACTCCCTCCCCTAGCCAAGGGAAGCTATGAGGGACTGTGCCATGAGGAATGGTGCATTCTGGCCCAGATACTATGTTTTTCCCATGGTCTTCACAACCTGGAGACCAGGAGATTCCCTCGGATGCCTACACCATCAGTGTCCTGGGTTTCAATCACAAAACTGGGCAGCCATTTGAGCAGACAATGAGCTAGCTACAGGAGGCTTATTCATACCCCAGTGGCGCCTGGAATGCCAGTGAGACAGAACTATTCACTGCCCTGGAAAAAGGGCAGAAGCCAGGGGGCCAAGTAGTCTAGCTCAGTGGATCCCATCCACATGGAACCCAACAAGCTAAGATCTACCGGCTTGAAATTCTTACTGCCAGCAAAGCAGTCTGAAGTCAACCTGGGATGCCTGAGCTTGGTTGGGGGAGAGGCATCCACCATTACTGAGGCTTGAGTAGGTGGTGTTCCCCTCACATTGTAAACAAAGATGCTAGGAAGTTTGAACTGGGCAGAGCCCAGCGCAGCTCCGCAAAGCCACTGTATGTATGCCTCTCTGGATTCCTCCTCTCTGCACAGGGCATCTCTGAAAGAAAGGCAGCAACCCCAGTCAGGGGCTTATAGATAAAACTCCCATCTCCCTGGGACAGAGCACCTGCAGGAAGAGGCCGCTGTGGATGCAGCTTCAGCAGAATTAAATGTTCTTGCCTGCCAGCTCTCAAGAGAGATCTCCCAGCACAGTACTCCAGCTCTGCTAAGGGACAGACTGCCTCCTCAAGTGAGTCCCTGACCCCCGTGCCTCCTGACTAGGAAACACCTCCCAGCAGGGGTTGACAGACACTTCATAAAGGAGAAATCCAACTGCCATCTGCCAGGTGCTCCTCTGGGATGAAGCTTCCAGAGGAAGGAACAGGTATCAATCTTTTCTGTTCCGCAGCCTTTGCTAGTGATACCCAGACAAACAGGTTCTGGAGTGGACCTCCAGCAAACTCCTGCAGACCTGCAGCAGAGGGGCCTAATAGAAGGAAAACTAACAAACAGAAAGGAATAGCATCAACATCAACAAAAAGGCTGTCCACACAAAAACCCCATCCAAGGATCACCAACGTCAAAGACCAAAGATAGATAAATCCATGAAGATGAGCAATAAACTGCAAAAAAAAAAAAAAAAAAAAAAAAAAAAAAAAAAAATGGTGAAAAAAAAACAAAAACCAACCCCACTGGACCACCAAACGAAACAAAAAAGTCCCCCCCCAGGGCCAAA